>ML777366.1:504761-583644 GCA_009831015.1 Picea engelmannii | reverse complement strand
TTATTAACTTCACCCCAAAACTTATATAACTAAATTTGGAGCTATATAGAAACATGGACGTGCATTTCCATTAGGTCACTTTCTACTGTTTTGGTCTCTCAATTTACAAGGTAGACTTTACCTCTTTTACACAAAAAAACAATTTTATGTTTGTAAATTAAAATCTAAATATGTAGACATGTATAAAATTATCTAAGAAATGCTCAGAAACTTGAATCACTCAAATTGCAGGTGTGTAAAGACCTGGATGTGCATTTTTGTGAAGCATGGTGTGCATTTATGCACAAGGGAATAAATTACAATTTAAAAGAAAAACATGTATTTTTTTAAACTATGACTATGCATTCTTAGATGTGGAGGCTCTAACAAGTTTTTATGAAACAATATAAACCCTAATCCTAATCATCTATATCATCATATATCAAGAACATTTTCATCTACAACTGACTCAACCTCTTCGACTTAATCTAACACATCTATATGCTTCCTACGTCCAATGCATCATAATCATGGATTTAAGTGTTCAACAACAATTTGAATTTTGTTTGACTTTATTATACACCCGTTGGACCTCTGACACCCCAATTCATCATCGAATGCACACCGATACTCCTACAGACTGTTTCCTCCTGTCCATCCCAACCCCAATGGACTTGGATCTCTCATGCATTGCCACTCCAATGGAAGTTTCCCACCATGGTATCTCTGATCCGATGGATATACCGAGCCATATAGTTGGATCATCGATGAAATGTTCCCTCTAGAGCATAACCACTTCAATGTAGGTGTTCGACCATAAGTTCATAATTTTGATGGCGTCTGCGTCGAATTTTCGATGGTAATTATGCACGCCTCTATCGCACTAACAACAAAATCCATTGGTAAAACAAATATGACTTGGATGATGATGTTTTCTTGGAAAATTCCATGTGGCATCCCAACACATCGAATTAATGACAACTCTATGATTGTTGAAATTGCAACGATTTGGTGTGACAAAAATCTATTTGGTAAAATATCTCCACAGTTGCCATGTGACAATTTGTTATGTCAAACATTCGAAAGATGGATATGTCTGTAGAGAGTGTGATGAAAGGTGTTCGATGAATATTTGGAATTAGGTTCATCAGAATACATAAATTCATCCATCGGAAGTGTGTCAGAAAGTCGTAAAAAAATGTGCCAAATGTACTAATGATCGTAGTGAAAAGGAATTTGAAGTGGGGGATTGGGTATTTTTGAGGCTACAACCATAGAAATAGATCTCCCTCAAGCAACAAAATAAGGACAATGAATTAACACCCAAATATGATGGCCCATATAAGTGTTGCAAAAAATTGGCAGCATGGCTTACAAATTGGAGTTTCCTCCATCTTCACGTGTACATCCAATCTTCCATGTTTCTTGCATAAAGAAGGTAATTAGTGAAAATATCCTAATCTAAACTATTTTACCAAATATTAATGAAGACGTGAAAATCATACTAGAACAAAAAAAAATCCTTTAAACAAGGATTAAGTAATTATGAAATCGAGCAATTACTAAATACCTTGTCAAATAAAAGAACCTACCAGTGGAATAAGCAACATAGTAAGATTATCTCTTCATGTAGAAACAACCACAATTAGTAAGGTGTTGAGGACAACAATTGTTTGAAGGGGAGGAGCATGTGAAGCCTTAGATAAATTCCATGTTAAGTATGAAACCCCTTATTAAGCCCTAGATACTGAATTATTACATTTCTAGTGTTATATTAGTAGGTTGGATAGAACCCTTCATTGTACCCTTTCATTATAATTGTACTCTCTCTCTCTCTCTCTCTCACACACACACACACACACACACACACACACACACACACACAGACACCAAGGATACCTATTCTTAGGACCATCTTATCTCATCTTGTATATTCAAATAATTCTCAAGGAATTAGTTCATATTACAATTCCAAAATCATTTGTAGGCATATGAATATTTTCATGAAGCCATTTGTCGATATTGCTAGCATTCAAGCACTTATCAATAATGCTTCATTGACGAGGATAAGTTGGAGTTATTCAACATATTTTTTCAAGAAATTGAGTGCATTTGAGGCAAGCAGAAGCATGCATGCAAATTTATAGAGAAAATGAAATGTTGAATGTGCTAGAACACAATTATATGGTGCCTTTCCGGTGAGGGAAACTATGATGCCCTTTTTATTATGAGGGTCACTATCAAGATGCTTGTTATAGAATCAAATCTTGATACAAAACCTTTTTTTGTGAATGTTTTATTAGTTCTTTCTTCTCTAATGAGGAATTGATAAATATGTTGATCTAGGCATTTCTTTTCCTTACCCATGATATCTTTTACTATTTGTGATTGATTTTCATTTAATTGTATTTGCACATTATAATACTCTTATGTGGTAAGGGCCAAGGTCTTTTTTATTATTTAGAAGCTAGAATTGTGTTGTTCTTTTCTTACTTTTATATTCATGCTATGTTTGAATTATTGGCCAATATCACGTTTTTCACAATTGTCAATATTTTTTTCATCGAGATATCTATGTAAATGGTAAGCATCAAATTTAATTGTTTTTCCACAATTGTTGCAGCAATGTCATTCTTACCGTGCTTTATCTTTGTCTAGGAAAATAATTTACACTCAACAATACATATAGTTAATATATGGGCAAGGTAAAGTCCAACCCAAGTACATGATTCCCCTTTTAAATGATGTTCAGTTCCAATAAATGAAACATAAATCATGACTTCCTCTCTATAGATATTTTTAGGAACTATGTGCTCATTGTATATCACATAACTCATGCTTGTTTATGCTTTTCATTTTTCTTTGTTGACCATGAGCAGTATGTGACATATTCTGCTAAATAGAGGTGTTCAAATTTTTTATTCTTCCAAGGTACTTATCTATGATAGAAGCACACAAAATGTTTTTTGAATCACTAGGCTCAAGTGTCAACAACTTGGTTTTTGAGAACAAATGTTCTCTGTCCAAGGGCTGATGTATTAATGAAAACTATTTTCCTTGAACTAGAATGCAAAGGAAATGAAATAACAATTTGAACAAATTTGTGGCTAGACATTTGTTGTGTGTTTAGAAGGGAATTTCCAAGCATGTGTATTATTTGCACCTTTCCATCTTTGTTTTTAGCACATTCATCACATATTTTATAAAATGTGTTGGTTAAGGTACAATCCAACTTTGTCACATAGGAGCTATAGTATGTCGCTACAACATACTTATTTAAAATATATTGAGAATTTGTGTTTACATTCTATAATTGAGGCATGTTTATAGAAAATGCATTTTTCCACATGTCCATTAGTGATCTCTTTAGAATAAAAACAAATCACTACAACATAACGTGTAATAGGAATATGTATAGCTCCTTTATCAAATGGACCATTTCTAAATACAATTCAAATGTGGTGTGTTTGTGGAAAAAATGTTCTTACAACATATAAAGGTGTTTTGCTAGTTTCTTTGTAGTTTCATATTTTCTTTGTAATGGTTCCAAAATTGTGGTTCTACCCATTAACAACAAGGGAAATCCAAATCGATGGTTTTTTGATGTGTTTTACAAGCTATTTTGGTATGATGGCATGTTTGTACTTTTCCAAGGCTAACATCAAGCAAGCAATGCCAAATCATAGGAATTGTTCTTGTTAATGAATCACTCAATCGTACTATTCAACCCCTAATCCAAAATAGGTGCATCTCAAATCCATATAAGCTTACATTCATGTTTGTTCCCTTTATATTGAAATTCAACAACAAAAAAGTAATTGACAACATCTCCATATATTTGATTATTTTGCAATTTTTTTTAAAGCATTGAATTTGTGTTGATAATAGTGAGTACAAGTGATATGATGCTTTCTCTTCAGTGTGTCAATACTGTCTTCATTGATGGGCCCGACATTTTCCAGGCCATGTTTTATAGACAACCTTGTTAATGATGTGCATAACAAATACCAAAGATGTTCAACACTAGTTAATGTTACAAAAAGAGATGGATGGCCAAGTTATGTTATCATTGCAAAAGCATCTTTGCACACAGTTTTAGAGTAGTCAAGATAAATCTTTTCAATTTTTAGAGAGTGATATGCAATTTATAGTGACCAAGCATCTATAATAATTTATACTTCTCCAATTTGTAGTCACCCTTGTGTATAAAAACCCAAGCATAGCTTGAAAATTGATGTATGATAATTTGAATTGCTTGAAAAAAATGTTTGTGATATGTGTGGAGAAAGAAGTGTCGTTGTGCATTGACCCTCATTGCACTAGTTTCTAGTAAGATAATCGATCGAAAATGTTGTTGTGGTGTCTAAAACAATAAAAAATCGATGGGGAATTAATTTCTTCAAAGAAATTGTCTTGGAAGATGCATAGGGGTTTGAAGCCATTACATGGTGCATTCACACAACTATATTAGATAAATCATAAATCAAATGTGTAAATCATGCACAACAGTTTCTTGTCATAGGATTAGGATCACTATTTATAGAACCCACATGTAGAAGCTCAAAAAATAAAATGTCTCTATCCTCCAAAGAAATGTTTTGTTTTTCCTCAAAGACAACTTCCCATCCTTTGTTGATGACAATGCCCTCATTGTTGTATAGAGGTTTTTCAGAAAAAAGTGTAAGTGCAACCATGACACTCAATAGCATGATGTTTATAGACAAATATGAATTTTTGAATTCTAATTTTATTTTTAGCATCATTGCTACTATCATTGTTTCAACTAAGTTGCATGGGAGGGCACGTTGGACACATTTAATATCAACAAACACATTTATGATTGTTATTTTCAATCCAAGTTGTCCTCTTTTGTATGCAAGTTGTTTTATCTATGGAAATGCTATTAGAAAAACAAGATCACAACGCAATAAAATAAAACAAATGCGGAAATAAAACACAAAAGGTAAACAATACAATACCAACACAAATATACGTGGTTCACCCAGTGTGGGCTACGTCCACTAGAGAAATTTCTAGCTCTTTCCTTTTTATTATCTAACAAATGAAGGGATACAACCTACAACACACCCGCTATAACTTACTCTTCTTTCTCTCACAATCTCCTCTCTCAGAATATAATATTCGCAATGATACATAACAACAATACATTTCCCTCATAAAAGAGGGTTTCCTTCTAGGGAAAAAAAACCTAACATAAATTCTATCGTCAGATTTGCAATCTTATAATGAACGGTCCAGATTTACTAAGAAATTACAATATACATTTACAAGGAAATTTTTCCTTTGGGGGCTTCTGCACCGAACCCCCATCGAGGAATGTTGTCCCTCAAACCCCCACAGGGGCCCGCTTTCCCTCGGACCCCCCATCCGAGGGGATCAACCCCTCTGACCCCGCAGGGGGGCAAGCCCCCCTGCAATGCCCCCGCGTGGAGGGGTGTACAATATTCCATGGTGTAAAGTCTTCATGGGGTATAAACATGACTGAAAACAAAAAAACCTTTGAATAAGGAAGATAATTAGGCTCCACAACCAACAAATTCCATCCTCAATAACATTAGTTTTTCCTATAAATAAATCAATTTGTTACTATGTCAATGTGTTAATTTCTCCTAAAGTTTTGATGATGTTGGAAAAGTTAGAAGTTTTTCATTTAGTAAAATATTCTTGCGTTATGGAAAGTAGAAACACACAAGATAGTTGAGAGTCCGTAAACCCTAACAAACCTTGATTCAAAGAATTTCATGGAGGAACCCCCAAGGGGGGAGTTGTTGTCTCCAAAATATGAGGAGGCTTTGACCTCAAGTAATCGTAACTACATATGCCAAGTCTTCTAAGGCTCAACTAACCAAATTTGTGAAGAGATTATGTGATATTATGTAAGTTAAGCTCCCACCAAGTTTGACCAGTTAAAAATCACTAGCCTTTGCAGACAGAGGATTGATTGGCCAATTCATGGGATTATGGAAATCCCCCAAAATAATAGCCACGTGGATACATAGGAACTAGAAACCACACATCACAGGCTAACTAAATAATTTATTTTATGGACATGATTTTTTTCCCTTCTTCTTCGAACACAAGGAGGAATAAGATCTGATTTTTAGAGGTGAACCATATTTTCTTGGGGCTAGGGGAATGTATTTGAACTGGTGGTCACCTAATTTCAACCCTGAGAATGGAATTCCCTTTGTTTTCCCTATATGGGTGAGGATTCCTCACCTCTTGTGGAATTTTTGGAACAATGAAGCACTTCGATGTATTGTGAACTCTCTCGGGTGCTATCTAGACATATCTGATCCAAGAGAAAACCTCTTTTCCCACGTAAGAATCTTTGTTGAGGTTCACCTGGAGAAAGGTCTACTAGAAATGGTAATGATCACTCTAGATAACTAGAAACATGTCCAATAGTTGGAATATGAACAATTCCCTTCATATGCAAGCCCTGTCATGAGTGTGGAATTTTTTCCAAAAATTGCAAGAAAACTAAGAAGGAGCAACTCCAGAACAATGATAAGGAAGAGACTTGGAAAATTGTAAGATGAAAGCTGATAACATGAGATAATTAAGGAATAAAACATCAAGAAGGAGAAGGGAAGGCTTTTGAACCCAACTCCGAAAAAAAATCCAAATCCACAATGGGGCCAACCTTTGATTTATCAAGGTTCACTAGTAAATAAGGGAGGATCTTCGAGCAACCGCTACACCATCCTCTTATAGATAGAGGGTGAGGAAGAACAAGAGAAAACTGACCAAAAAAACATGGACCCATCTCTAAAGGAGTATCCTTCAGTCCAAAACTCAGAGAAACAAAATCCAAATGTAGAAACCCTAGAGGAAGAACTATGGATGGGCTCGAAAATTCAGTTCTCTAAGATGAAAACCACATAAAGGGAGGAGAATAACAATGGTGAGGTCAGACAAATTGACATGGGTGTGGAAGAAATGGATAACTTCAAATAAGATGATACAAAATTTGCGAAACCTAATGATAAAGGAGTCAAGTTTGTCAATGAAAAAAAATAAATTTTCAACTAATGAGGGGAAAAAATAAATAGTTCTAAGGAGGTATGAGTGGAAACCAACATGAATAGTAAGGGAGGAACAAGTCAGTAAAGAAATTGTGATGGGAACTCAAATGACACTATACTCAATAGTTGGGGTGGGATAGAAACCCTCAAAAGTATCATGGAATAATGGCCCTACCAGAGGAGGTAGCTCAAATGGGTAAGTAATGATTGTAGTCTCTTGGAATTGTAGGGGTACGGGTAGTGCCCCAAAAGATTCCAGAATCAAGGAACTTATTAAATCTTAGAAGTTCATGATTCTTCTACTCCAAGAGACTAAAATGAGTTCTTTATATGTAGTCCAAATTGGGAAATCATAGTGGAGAGCATACCAAGCAATTGTATAATATTCAAGAGGGGCATCAGGGGTATTATGTACCCTACAAAATTCACATTTGGTAAGTTTAGAGTCTTCATTCCAAACTCAAAACTGGATTTTGACAAATCTTAAATATAGGTAAACCAATAGGTGTTCAAGAGTTTTTAATATTTATATGCGAGTAAGTTATATGGAAAAAGAAAATTGTTGGAGTTCCCTTTTAAATTTAATGAATTATGAAGTCATTCAATATTGTATAATAGCTAGGGATTTTAATGTAATTTTTCACAATTCGGAAAAGAGGGGGGAAGTATTGTCTGACACCCTTTCAAAGAAAAAATGGAAGACTTGATTAATGAATTGGATCTATTTAATGTTAAGCTGGTGAAAGGGAAGTTTACATCGACAAATACAAGAATTTTCCTTCATATTGCAGTCAGGTTGGACATGTTTATTATCCATAACAATTTATTACTTTAGGACTATATTTTAAATCTGAAATTCTCCTCTCCTTAGTTTTAGATCACAAGCTAATCTCCTTTCATTTTTAGAATTGTCCATATTACATACCTTTTCCCTTTTGGTATAACCCTCTTTGGATGAAATTTTAGGAGGCTATAGAGAGAGTGAAATCTACTTGGAATACATAGATCTCCGACACTCCTGTATATATTTGGGGGAAAAAACTTAAACTAGTTAAAAATACTTAAAATGCTAGGTGAAAACAAATTTTGTTTCCCCCTTCGTTGTGAAATATTAGATAAAAAAGAGGTTGGAGGAGATACAAAATAGGATGGATGAAGAGGAGGTCACATTAAAATTGCAAAAACAAGAAGATGGTTTTGTAATCAAACAAATGCTTAACATATCAGGATAAACCATAAGTACACACCATGTACACCAACATGAGTGTGTATAACAACTCCAATATATATAAGAGAGATGAGTTACACAATAACTCCTTAAATAACAGGAGAGCCTCCTCCAAATACCCAATTTCATTCATACATAACAATTCACATCGATCAATAATGAATACATGATCTCTATATATGCATGTTCACACACTACACATGAATCCCATTTACTATTAGGCCGACTCTAATACGTATACATTTACACATTACATGTACATTTATTCCCATATATACCCCCCTTGGGGTCATATCATATACATTTAACCCCATATATGCCCCCTTGGGTCATAACATAGTACCCTCCTTCAAAAATCTTTCTCCTCAAAGCTTTGCAATTAAAGGCTTCACATGTGATGAAACCAAGTAATATGATTTTCTTATGCTCCTTCCTTCTTCATTTTATTGATGATGATCCATCCATCCAAAATCAATTTTTTTTGTCTCAATCCTTGATGGCTAGTTGTTGCATAACTTTCTTTCCTTTGATTTCTTGTATTGTTATTGTAACTTCTCCAATTTGTAGTGGTTGTTGGTCTCCGATAGGTCTTCGATAGTAGCTTGTTTAAGAGTGGTTTTGTGATTCCTTGTTCGATGAATATTGACAAGTATTCCATATTCTTCCTTTATAATAATAATATAACATTCTTGTCTTCCTTGAAATATTTCTCGGTAATGAGGGTGTCGATATGGTTTCACATTTGACAATTTTCCTTCACTCAACACATGCATTTAATCTCTCTTCTTTTTAGAGTCAATGACATCCTCTATCCTATTTGCTTGGTCTTTGATTACTCTAGCCTTGGATATAATACCATCATATTTGGCATGTACATCCTCTAGACTAAGTTCAACTTCTTCAAGTATATTTTGGTGACCTTCTTGAATCTTGTCTTCTTTCTCCTTTTGAAGTTGCAATGTCATCCCATTTATCAAATTTTGATGTCCTTCTTCAATTCTATATTGCATTTTTGATTTTACCTCATCAATATTTAGGGATTCCTCAACCTTATTGCAAATTTCATCTTCTCATATTTTGGAATATTCTTCATTCAAGATCCTTGTTTTTTCTTAATTTTGATAATTCTTGTTTTCTTCTTTCAATCTCTTAACATCATCCAATAGTTTTTTTATTATGGTTTCGTAATCTACATATATTTTCATCTTTCTTTTTCAATTCTTCCCTTGACTCATCCTTTTCCCACTTTCCTTTGCTAGTATTTCCTTGTTTTAATTTTTGAACTTTCTTAATGAGTGATTCATTAAGGTATCATATATTAGATAGATCATCACCCCTCTTATTTATATCTTCTTTTTCTTATTTTAACTCCACTTGAATTTTATGCATTGCCTCCATTTTTTTATCCATAATCCATTTATTTGAGAAGAGTTCTTCAAATTCTTCCCATGTGATGTTCCATCTAATATCAAAATCAATACTCCACCACTCACGAGCTTCTCCAAAAATAAATACTCATTGTTAAAAGATTCCTATCCTATTTCTTTACAAACCTAAACCATTCCATAGTGTTTATTTCATCTTTATCTTCATCTCCTATAAATTTAGGTATTTCCATTGGTTCTTAATTGAGGTCTAACCCCAAATATCAACTTACAACCTCCATATATTAAGGATAATGATATAAATAATTATAATAACCTTTTTAATATACTATTATATGTTTTCTCTTTCCAAGGTCTTTTGAATCACCTCAATCAGATATCCCAATCAAAAGTTATGATAGTTTTAAGTGAACATACCTTTGAAACCCTGATTTGGAGTTTGTCCTTCTAGCCAGCCTTCCTTTTGATGTATTTATGAAATTTCAGCCATCATGAATATGAAATTTCAGCCTACAGTCTGATATGTCTTCTCTGTAATTCCATAGGTCTGACCAAAATTTGATGTTACAAATGAAAGTTATGGTAACTTTCCCTAGCCTTGTTGATTTTTGGCCTTTTCTAGAGAGCGAACTTGTACAAAATGCCACGTGTCCAATATTTAATATCCAATTCTGAAATTTGTATCAGAAATAATATGGACTGTCCTCTTTCCAATGCAAATGATGGAACTAAATGTATATCTTTGATGAAGAAGATATGACTATTTTACCCAAAACAATTGTTTAAGATTAGTTATAGGACTAGTCAAATAACCCTACCTTCCACAGACTATATCTCAGAAATTAAAATGATTCAAACTTTGAAATTTTTACTAGGTGAAATCTGTTATATTTTCTCAGTATTCTGCAAATTTCACAATCTGAAACATCAATAAGAAAAAGTTATAGAGAAATTCCCAAAATGACTTGTTTGAGATTGATTTCAGGGCTAGTAAAAATCCCTAACTTCCATGAGATATATCTACGAAAGTATAACGAAATAGAACCTGCATTTTTTACTACATATACCTTGATATGTCTTCTAAGTAAACTCCAAATTTCACTATCTTAAGCATCCTAGAAAAATAAATGACTCGCTTGAAGAAGTAAAGCCCTAAGATCGATGCTCTGATACCAAATGTAATGAACCAAACTCTTAAGATCTCATAATAAAATATAATTAAGCACCATTTACACCAATGTGAGAATGGAGAAAAACTCCAATATAGATAAGAGAGATGAGTTACACAATAAATCCTTCAAGAATATGATAACCTACTCTAAATACCCAATTACATTCATACATCACAATTCACATCCCTCAATAATTAATACATGATCTCTATATATATTGTTTTTCTTGTTTTGCCACTTGGATGAAAAAAAACAATGCAGTTACGTGCCTTGTTAGACCAACAAGACAATACAGAAAAGAGTTAGTTGATTAGTGTATCAACCATAGAGAATACATGAAGAGAAATAACAAGGAAAATAAAACTAAATTAAGCATGAATGGAGATCAAATGACAAGATGAATATGGAACACAAAATAGCTACCAATAGTACTGATCTTTGAATTGATAAAACCTAGGAGAAGTATGGGAACTTATGAGTCCCCTCTTCCTCCTTGGGAGAGCTCTCAAGTCCCCCAAATATAAATCTCTCTTCTTCTAACAATGAAATTAAAATGGCGAATACTTGAAGGTTAAAATTCTCAAGAGATGAGAAGGGAAACTCTAGTTATGATTCCTCAAATAGCTCTAAGAGAAAGATGTCTTTTTGTTGAAAAAAAAATTGGTCACCTCTATTTTTTTGCTCCTGGAATGAAAAAAAAATGACATAAGAAGAAGAAAATTTTGAACGATTATAAGTTCATTGCATATCCCACAATCTCAGCTTTGTCACACAATTTTTGGTTTCAAAATCCGAGTTCATATACTTAAGATATCTAGGTTTTCGTTTAACCAGAAAAAAAATGCTTCCTCGATATGTGACAAAGCTAATTTTTATTGTAACAAAGAATTATTGGAACCATGATCATTCACATGGAACCCCACCATTTCTTGGAAACATGTCTAACTTTCGGAACCACGTCCAATTCTTGGAACCACACTTTCTCTTGGAATACATCCATGCATCTTTAAATATATATATTCCACACTTACACATTTTTTCTATTTCCTTACCACTCCTCTCTTTCTCTTCTCTTGTTCCTCTATTACACTCTATTCAAAGCTTAGATTTTTTTTTTTTTATCTGCTTATCTCTCCATTCCCCTCCTTGTCTCTCCTTCCTTACTCCCCATTCTTCCAACACTTGGATTTTTTCCCAATTTTCCCACCCCTCTTCCTCACCTCCTTATCTATCCACTCTCCTGTCCCTTTACTTCCTATAGTATACCTAGGGAGGTACCCAATGGGAATGTAGTTATGTGTTATTAGTGGAAGTCAATTAATATATGGGAATGTGGTCATTCAATGTAAGGTGGACTAGGCCCACTGTATTAACAAAGGCCCACTATGGTAGTTGGATGTAATAAATGTGAGAAGGCTCTCTAGAAGGTTCCTAGGAGATAGGGAGAGCTATATAAAGAAGTGTAGGCAATGTAATGAAACATAGTGAAGAATATTGTGATTGTACAAGCAAGGATTGCTTGAGGAGTTTTATCCTTTCATAAGGATTAATATATGGTGTTACCCTACCTCAAGGGTTTTCTCTATTTCTTGTGTTAATATTATGGTGAATGGTTTATGGTTTATTCTTGGTTATTTATGAAGTATATTTACAGATCTGGTTTAGGTACTTAACACTTCCCCTCCTATTCCATAATTAGAATTATTTTAGTTCTTCCTCCCTCCATTGAATGGATGGAATTGCATTCTTCCTCACTCCCTTATCCTTGCATCTTTTCGTCCTCCTGCTTCACATCACTTAGCCAATTTATCAAAACCACTCCCCTCCACTCTCTACACACCACTGTGGGTCTACAGGGTTGGATGAATCTCCCTCTCCCTTATCCCCCCATCCCAATGACCCCCTTAATTTGAAATGCTTATTTATTCCCCCCCCGCCCCCTACGTCGCCCTACCTCATTTCCTAACTTATTCTACCCTCATTCCCTCCCCCCCCACTCTCCTTTCGTCCCATTTCCCAAATACTTAAAAAAATTATCCTAAGTTTATCCCATTATATTATATATTATTAACCAATGAAATTAATCCATTTTTCAACCATTTATTTCATGACACATGGAAAATCTATTAACCAATGGGAGAATGACACATGGAAGCAGATGAAACCATGACATGTAGCAAACAACCGCGTGACATATGGCAACTCATGCTAACCTATCACATAGAGACACATGGTAATGATGTGGATGCTAACTCACTACTGACTGGGCGATTATGAGGATTCCACTAGGCATTGACTTGGTGCATGGTGGAGGATGATTGGGCAATCAAATTTTTAATTATTTAATTAATTTTCTAAGGCGTTGAACTCCAAGTCTCCGTAATCTCTTTATGCTTCACATTAAAGGCATGGTATAATTTACATTATAATAATTTAAAATCCCAATATCCCCATGCATGTGGGATATACATTATGAAGAAAATTCAATTTTTTTAAAAGAAGAGGCGAAATAAGATCAAGGGCTAGGATTGACCCATGAAAATTAATCAACGACCGCTGAGCAATGATTTTCTGAGAGCCATAACTTGAGATACGAGAGTCAGATGGGAAAACTATACCTAGTTGGAAAGATAATTCGACAAGAAATATGATGGAATAGGTTTCAAGGGCTGAAATTGGACATATTTTTCTCAGAAATTGAAAGAACAATCAACAATATTTTTATGGTGTGATGATAAATCTGTTTGGTACCTAAACTTCACAAGCTCATATCCTGAGATCCAAAAATAAAAATCTCACCTAGGAAGACTCGTTGGAAATATGAGATGATGAGGATTGCATATAAAGTAACTTCCATGTTTGGAAGGAAAATTATTTTTCTCAAAAAATAAAAAAAACAATCCACTTTAAAAAAGACAGTCAATTAAACATTTTTGGAAAATAATAGTTTATTTAAATTTTTTTATTAAGGACCAAAGGGGCCCACTTAAACACACAAATATTAATAAAATTGATTCTTTAATGAAAGTTCAATTAAACATTAATTAAAGTGGTTATTCCAAGAAAGATAAATCTAACTACTTAAGAAGTTAGAAGAGTCAGTTTAAAAAAAAAACAAGAAATGGCTTCATCAAGGGGTTAGAGAATGTGGCATTATCATAGAAAAAATTATAACAAAAGGGTACAACCATCAACATGAAACTAAACTTCTGATAAGCAAATAGAGATCTCCATCTTCTCCATTCTTCCTCTTATTCTACATCACTTTCTCAAGGCTTTTTGTTCATATTTCTGAACTAAGCATAAGGTTGAGTTTTTGAGTGTTTATCTTATAATCTTCCAAGATTTTTCTTATATGATCATGGAGTATTTATAACCATATATGTGACTGTTAGATGTAAGACAAGATTTTCTATCAGATTCATGGGAATTTAGTCTTTGTTAAACAATTTTTGTTTTTGAGTCACTAGTCAATTGGTTTGCAAAGATTTTGTGTATTGTTGAGTATCTTTTATGAATAAAACTCCACAGAGAACTACTTCATGGTTTTACTTTAATGATTTCTCAGATATTGGGATCTTTGAGGATGATATTTTTGAATTATTCCCATCAAATTCTTTTTAGTATTAAATGCATAACTCATTTAAAGTTCTTTGAATGATCAAAACTATTTCCCTCTTTTTCTTGTGAGAATATATGGATGTATCCTCTACTTGTTTGTGATTTAGAGGGTTGTATAAATAATTCCGAGTATGTATGTATTATGATGTTGAATCCTTCCTTCAATATTTTAATTTTTATGAAGCTATTTGTTGCACATAAAGCTTAGATCAGGTTATTAAAGAACCATTTCATATATAAATCAATAAAGACTTGGGGTTTGCAATCTAACATTCTCCCTAATCCAAGAATATCAAGATTATCTTTCATATTGTACATAGGAGTACCATCTCTATAAAAATGCAAGGGGATTCATATCCTTGTGAGGTTGTTGTTTCAATATTAACTGATTCAAACATCAACACTACTCTAAAACCAAATGAACAACATAACAATACTCAAAATTGTTCTCTTTGTTTGCATACCCTGGGCTTGGATTTATAGGACCAATACAAGAGTTTTCACAATTTTCTTATAGTGTGAATGGGGGTCCTTTGGAGGTACTACCCATCCCTTCAATAGTCCCAAAGCAACATTTTGGGATGATTTTGGAGTCTTGTCATGGTACACCTGCATTAACGGTTGGAGTCTTGTCATAGAATTAACGAGATGGGAGGGAATACAAATACATCTTTTTTAGTACTAATTCCCAAAGAAAACAACCCCAACTCCTTTAACAGATTCTACCCCATCTCTTTATGCAATTTCTCTTATAAAACCATGACTAATATTATTGTAGGTAGATTGAAGAAGATGATGCCTAAAATAATCTCAACAAATCAGGGAGGGCTTATTCAAAATAGACAAATTCTTGACAATATAGTCTTTGTGAAATTAAAAATTCACACAAGATACAAAGCGAAGGAGAAGGGTATGGTAATTAAATTGGATATGGCTAATGCATTTGATCGTGTAAGGCATTCATTCCTTTTCAAATTCATGCTTACATTTTGTTTTTGCACTAATTTTGTTTCTTGGGTAGCTACTTGAGTTAGCTCACCTTAGATTGTGCCTCCGGTCAATGGAAAACTTGCAACTTCCTTTCAAATTAGTAGGGGTATGAGGAAAGGATGCCCTCTTGGAAAGGATGCCCATTGGACAAAAAAGTGATCAATATATTTGTAGGTATTCCTTTGCAAGGGATGTGTCCAATGGAAATGTGCATGTTTCTATGGAGCATATTGTTTCAGTGCAAGTAAAGACAAGTGACTTGGAAACATGGAAGTGTGTAACAATATAAGACCTAGAAGCAAGCAATGGATCAAAATATCCACACATAACATTTTGGTCCTGGAACAAAATATTATGTTTGGAAATAGGGTGGAACACGACATGAAACATAAAACACAGTACTGTAGATAATCGAAGAGGAACAAAAAAATTCAAAGATAAAAGGTGGTGTCTAAAGACACCATTACAACACTTAAGCAAATCACACTATGAAAAGAAAATCATAGTGCATATTTGATCTCTTGACCATCATGATTGATTGATGATAATGAACCAAGGGATATGCTATTTATAGCTTCAATATCTAACCAACTTCCATAGAATCTAGAAGATATTGTCCACATGTAACCACCAGTTGTTAGAGTTGACTCTGCTAAATCCACGTTTTTTAGTCGGCTTGAGAAGGATGCTTGACATGATTGACCATCCGTCCAACTCGTAGTCAATTGTTGGGTTGGTTGATCCACCACATGACTATCTCCAGTTGTTGGTTGACTATTCGATTGACAGGCATGTCGACTACTCAATCGATTGATGTAGTGTGCTAGTCGATCGCCTAACTGACAATATCCAGATGTAGGTCGACCATCCAACTAATTGAATCCAAGAGATATGTGATGAACCATCAATGCTTGATGTTCCAACACCCCACATCAACAAATGTCTATAGAGATTCAAGACATGTAATTACATCATTAGGACCCCCCCCCATAATTGTAGCTTCTTGAATCCCAAGCATTGTGTGGAGCTTGATAAATCTAGCTTCAACTAAAGGTTTGGTGAATATGTCAGTAACTTGATCATCTATTTTTCAATTTTCAAGAGAGACAATGTTCTTGTGAACCATCCCAAATAGTGAGCATGGAGCTCAACATGCTTCATCTTACTATGGGAAATAGGATTGTATGCAACGTATATAACACATTGGTTATCATAGTATAATGTAGTCGAGGTTTGAATAGGAAGGCCAAGTTCTCCCAAAAGTTGGAGAATCCATACTGCTTCAGTAATTTCTTGAATGACGCCACAATATTCTTCTTTCGTAGTCGACAAGGACACTAGCTTCTTTTTCTTGAATGACCGTACAAATGGTCCAGTGCTAAAGTGAAACACATAGCCAGAAGTGGACTTCCGATCATCACTGTCACTAGCCCAGTCGAAGTCGGTGAAGTCGACCAATGGATCCAAACTTCGACAATACTTGATACCAAAATGAGTGGTACCCTTGACATAGCAGATAATTCTGTTAGGGACCTAACCTCCATAACCCCTCACGTAGGTAGAATAATATATTTTCCATGTAATAAAGGCCAATATTAATAAGGCTTAGTAATAAGGAAGAATAAGTCAAATGTAAGAAGACCTAATAGAAGCTTCAGCTTCTAGAATATATTCCTCTAGAATGTTATTTTGGTAGATATATTTAGTATAAATAGGAGTCAAGGGCATGATACGTTTTTGTCTTGAGAATTATTATAATAGAGCACTACTCTGCTAGAGGTTGCCGCCTCAAAGAGGAAAGTGAACATTGTTTCCTATCAATAAAGGTATTATTCTGGTGTTGTGGTTTCATCTATTGTGTTGTTCCGCTGTTATTCTATGCAATATTTATGTTCTCAACTATTATAATAGATCTGGTACCTTACAAGTAGTACCAGAGCACTTTCCTTGGCAAAAAATTGTGGGTTATTTTTTTTAGGGTAGAGACGCATTTCAATGTCTTAAAGCTACATATATCTTTCATTCAATGCATAAATCTGCATTTAGGGAAGCATATACGCATGAAATACAAGTGGTACCTAAGCGCACATTGTTTTCCACCCTTTTAACCCCTGTTGGTACCCCTTCGAGTGGTATCACATCAAAAAACAAATGTATATGGATCGACCTAGATATCCTGAAGCCCTCCATAGATAAACAAATCGGTCACCTGACTGCTATAGTGCCACTGAGAACAACACTCAAGAAGATACTCTCTACTACCTAGGTAGTCGAGTAGTACGACTAAGGGCATGGTCTAGCCTCCTTAGTTGGGGCCTTGAGATATTGGGCTGAGTAATACTATTGGACCACACATGTACACCAGAATGGTATGGGATGGAACTGTTGGATAGGGTATTATGGTTAAGAATGGATATGTACTAGAAATCTTAAAGCTCAGGTGAGATAACATTACAGAGATTGTGCAGAAGCCAGAGCATCGTGCAGACATAGATCATTTGTAAAGGATCATAGAATCATGACCATTCCCCTTTGAATTTGGGAGAGATCACAACCATTGAATCAAGGATTTATGGATCATTAGATCAGAATTCAGGTGGACAAGGACTGTCGGATAGATGTGAAACTAGGGGCTATGTGGGATTAAGTCCCAACCATCAAATCGAGCTGGTCGATCATCAACCATCGATCGAATCCAAGTAGGATACAGAGACTCCAGAAATTCACAACTTCGGTGATTATGGGAGGCAGGGCAGAAGCATGAAATACCGAAGGCCAAAGTCATGAAATCCCATCGGTCATCTGATCCGTTGATCGTGGTCATTCAACATTGATCACTTCGGGAAGTTTAACTCTAGGAGAATCGAACCATTTTAGAACTATTATAACCCGGAGTCCTGGAGTGCCGAATTCTCGAATTCCCATTGACCGTTAGAATGAGGGAAGGACTTCGTGATCAATGCCATCTATTATATCAGAAGTACAAGGATAGAGAAGTTTCGGGACTTCAGAAATTCACCACTTCGACAATTAATAGAGACTTGGACAAGCCCTGAAGTGCCAAAGCTACGAAGAGCCGAAGCTGCAAAGTGCTGAAGTCACGAAGTGTTGAAGCCACAAAGTGAAAATATGTAGCTACGAGATCACGCAGACTGTCAGATATGGAGGGAGGAATGTGGATCGTCCATTTGGTTGATGGCGTGTCTTATGCCACGTGGCAGGGTTTTTGTATGGGGACACGTGCCACATGAATTCAATACCTTTTGGACCCCAACTTGTCCATTTAGAAGTGACACATGGCACATATTCCATGGATTCACATCACCATAGGTGACATCAACATGCCATGTCATCTTCGGGAGTATGGCCTCCTGCGGTGTCCAACGTCTCTACCAACGAAAGTGCCAAAGACCGAAGTTGTGAATTCACACAGGCCGTCGATCTAAGATCCCTTCGGGACCTTTCTCAAATATTATATCAAGCAATGGAAGGATGGTGTAAGCACTTCGACATATATCACTCTGAGGAAGTGAAACGACTCAAGAGTTGAAATGTCCCGGAGTTTCGGAGCGTCGAAGTCCCAAATTAATTAAGGACTGTCCATCCCAATGCTTGATTAAGTCACGACCGTTGATCTCTGTAACATTCCCAGCCACCAATAGGCTGGGCAATGCCACTACTCAGACACTTCACTTAGCTTTGATACCAATTTGTAACATCCCTAGCCACCCACAGACCGGACAATTCTACCACTGCGGAACATTCACATATAAACATATAACATGCATTTTAATCAAAATAAAACACATATCACAGAGTTACTGCTACCATACAGATTCAAATGTAATAGGCAGTAAATTCACATACACAACAAAATACATGATAACATTCAAGCATCACATGCATGCATAACATAAAATTAAGCACATAAACGATACTTATCTTTCAACTGGAATAACACCACCAACAATGTACAAACCTTCCACAAACCTCCCATCCATAGACCATGCTACTCATCACGCTCAGCAGTGGGTCACCCCCGAGATGGGACTAAGCTCCACCTAGGGCAAGGGAATCTTAGACTAGGCTGAGGTTACACGAAACTGCACAATGCAACCAAAAGGATTCTCTCCAGGAGCCTTCTTACACCCACTAGTCACAGACTCTCATTCCCCACATACCTGTTCCACCCGGGAGTATACACCTTCACTATCACATAGTCCATCGACTACTTCACCTCCCTCTCAGGGTCTTGACAACATGCCAGATCAGGAATTCTAGAGCTCCGTAGCTGGTGCTAGACTCTCTCTGGGAGAAAACCACTTCCCAACAAACTCTCTCACCTAGAGAGAGTTGCTTATAGTCCTAACAACCTGCCTCTTCAACCAAAACCACCTCCCTCACCTAGAGAGAGTGTTGCATGACCTGTAAACCTGCTTCTTCAACTCTGTTCCCGCACAAGGAGGACAACAAAAAGGATCAATAAGGAACAGATGATGACAACAAGCCACACTCAGTCCAGGAACTGCATGGCCACAACAACCCACAGTCATAACACACATGACACAAATAATACACAAGATACTCGGGCTTCACAGAAGATGCGGATCAGTCCACGGGTTCTCACTGGGTTCAAAGGACACACAGGTCGGTTTTTCCCCCTTCCTGTGCATGGTTTCTCGGGTGACCATGGATGTACAAAGGTCGGTGATAGAGACCAACGAGTTTAGACAAAGAATGGAAAATGGTAGCACAAACAACCTTCACTGCGCGCGGTTATGTAGATGCAGATGCAGAGGCAAAAATGGGTTTAGGTGGAGGATGGAAGAATGACCAATGAACTCATGCGAAGGATGACAGAATGGGGAGCCAAATCCCAACACGAGTTGACTCTTGGGTTTTAGCTGCATGATCCCAGGTCGACACCTGTCTTCCTAGAGTTGCATGCACTCCACTTCTCATACGTTCCTTTTCCAAAAACTTAGGACAACACTTGGTCAATTTTCTACCTTAGCCTTTTAGGAAATAATAATAAATTATTATCCCCTTTAGAGGTAAGCCCCCTAGATTAGCCCCTAGGCCCAAACCTTCATCCCCCTTTCCCTTACCCAGCCTTGTGGAAGCTTAGTCCCCCATCACTCTTTCTTTGTGGTCGGTATGCATGTAACACTGTTTATATTTTATTAATGATCTGCATAATTACATATACAAAATCAGGCTCCTGGCCTTTAACACCTAGGCTCTCCAACCTAATCACCAAACAAGCCTCCTAGCTTATTATAACTCGGCTCACCAGCCTACAAAACATGTTTATAATACATAATACAACTGGGGCATGTCCTTGGGGTATTACAATCCCCTCCCCTTATTTTTTCACTATCCTCAGTGTAACTCTTTACACAACATCAACACGATTTCTAAAATCTTCAAAAAGATGTGGGTATTCTGCCCGCATAGCATCCTCATGCTCCCATGTCATGTCCTCGGGACCGTACCAGGTCCAATGGACCTATACAAGCCCTATGGATCGATTCTGGAGCTGTTTGCTCTTCCGGTCCAATATGCCCACCAGATGCACTTGCAAGACGCCTTCTTGCTCCATCTGAATCACATTCCAATCAATAACATGATTAGCATGAGGTATAAATTTCTTAAGAAATGAAACATGAAACACATTATGTACAATCATGGATGCAGGTTATGCAAGTATATATGCAATGTGTATATATGTATATACAGGCAATTCTAATAACATTATAACCCGTATACAAGATACACAACATACAATAAATAAAGAATTGTACTTATCTTTTGATTGAGAAGACCTTCCACATCAACATGGTCTAGACCAAGGTACCAAACCTCAACAATAATCCAACCAACAGTCTCTATTCCCCACATGCCTGTCCCACCCTAGGAGTGTACACCTTCATTGTCACGCAGTCCATCGGCTGCTACACCTCCCTTTCCTTGGGCTTCAACAACAAGCCAACTCAGGAAGTCTTAGAGCACCATGGCTCCCGGAGTTCCAACTGCCCTCAAAGGTTTCCAATCAACATCTTATCCAAGCTACTCTTTGTAGTCAACATTCTAACTTTTATCAACATCATCTCATCTGCATCACCCACATGCAATTATCATGAGGAAACATAAAAGAATTTATTTAGAAACTCAAACTTAGTTCAAAGGGAATTCATCTTTTTCCCAAAACATGAAATTCCATTTCATAATTCTTCTTGGATGTTGCCATATTATGAATGAAGCCATCCTTGTGGTTTTCCACAGGCACCAAACTGCATACCATTTTCCTGCAAGGCTTCATCTTGCATATTGCCAACAATTGTCATTATTTCATGTACATCATAATTCATTTGCAATATGTATAGAACCATATGCACTGAACTTAGAATTGTCTGCATCTAGCAATTCAATCATAATTACCAAACAATTTAATAAAATAGAATGACTCGTCATTCTATGCATATGCAAGTTCATAATTAATAACAATAAGTTCATTACTTCTTTTTTTGAACAAGAAAATTTCCTGTAGTCAATGCTCATGTGACTACTTGAATTGCATCTTTCCTATTGCAATGTTTAGCAACTCCTGAAATGTCCTCAACTTCATGAGTTCTCAACATTTCAGCTGTTAATAACAATTATTTCCATGCAATAATATATATGCATGTACTTACAAAACATATTCAACCATTACATTTAGTATACAATTCTATCACTTACTATGCATGAGTGCAATTGTCCATGCATACTTAATCAGTGCACCTTTCATTGAATTACATAATGCTCTTTATCTCAGTCATGTATCTCACCATCCATGAGTTGGAATTCTATCCAATGTGTTGACACATTCTCCAGACACTTCCTATTGTCTTCCCAATTAATTGGATGCCTTCCTTTTTGACCCAAACACTACACCAAGATTATAATTCTATGGTGTTCATTAGTGTTAGCAAAAAGGTTGCAGCCCAAGTTTTATTTAAAGGTAGGAAGCTTTTAGTACCTGTGTGGCTCATAAGATTTCCATATCCATACCTTGCCATATCCAACCTTGTCCTAGTATCATACATGACTAGCTTACTGGCATTCATTCCTATAACAAGTTCTTATCTTTTAATTCTTTGGTTATTACTCCATAACCAAATTAACATGACATTCTATTATGTCAGTGTGTGCATTCAGAAGCTAAAAAGATTTGAATTAATACAGGCCTCCATCCTTTACCACATCCACTGGTATGCATTCAATAATATAATCATGTGATTTTATAAAATAACTTTGTCTTAGGAAATTCTTACCTAAATTTCCTTTCAGGAATTATGCAAAAAGAGTAATAAAAACTCATACCTGCATGACTGCCATTAATAAATTTTATACTACCTGAAAGTTTGATGGCAGTAGAAGTTTTCATGCTTCTTTTATCAAAATTATAAACAACACTTCATCTCTCTATTGCTTCACTCCTTATGCAACAACATCACCAACAACACTTGCAAACATGCAAGCATTCTTTCCTCTGGTTGACCCAACAAGACATCACATACTTGCTGCCACCGAAATTGCAACAACTTCTTTCCCATGTGCAACTTTTCCTTGCTGAACCCATAAGTCTTCAATTCTTCCTGGATTCCTGAATCTTCTTGTGCTCTCACTATGATAACTGTGCATGACTATTTCTGACCTGAGCACTTTCGACGCAGTACCCCCACCTCAACAGGGTCTACTGACCTCCCGGTCAAAGGATATTTCCAAATGCTGAGTCAGATTGACTCTTCGGGCCTTTGCTAGACCCCTATTAATCTTACACAGGTCCCTTTTCCTTATGTGTGCAAGTCCTGACAGACCCACGGGCTATTCTTACGTGCCTCCAAAACTCCAAGTTTCAGGCACTAGCCCCTTTTCATTAGCCCTTTCCTTCATATGACTCTGGGCTATGACCTCATGGAAAACTGTGATTGCGGGCGTGGGCAAGGGTGGTTTTAGGCCAACCTGCTTTTTGCCTCGCAATTCACCTCCAACTTCCATGCATCACTTTCTTAAAACCATGGTATAAATTGTGGCCTACTCTCAGATTTTTAACATTTGAGCAAGTTCTGGCCCCACAATCCAGCTCGTCCGTCGATTTCCAATCCCTTGGTGATGATCTGTGATCAACGGTTGCTATCTATCTCCCCTTTTCTACCTTCCTTCCTCCTTCCACACATGACTCCATATCTACACAATCTGTCGACACATAGCTCCCTTCCAAATCAACGACTATGGTTGATTCCGGCTCTACGGACCTCGGGAGTTTCAACTCTCAAGTATCTGCTTTTCCCCATGTGACAATCTTCCGGATTGGAAGATCTAATGACATCTGTCCTCAACAATTGAACGGTTTTGATGTGCTGAAAAGTCAACAAGAAACATGTGTCTAATTTACTTTTCCCCTAAACAAATTGGATAATAAATATTAATCTATTATCTCATAATTACTTGAAATAATTAACTGAAATGGAAAATCAGTTAACTATGGGAAATTCGAGTTCAAAGGTTGGCTAGTAAGACATGGAGGTGACTTGAAGTTGTAACAGATTTATAAGTGTAGTTATGAGAGTTGTGAAGTAGTTTAACTCAGTTAAGTGAGTTAAGCCTAGTTGTACTAGTTGTAACTAAACTTACACTAATGAGAGTCCAGTGAATTAATGATTAATTAATTCAAATCAATGAACTCACTTGCAACTAAAGATTCACCATGGTTAACTACATGCATGTCAGATCTAGTGGAGATCTAGTTGAGATAACATGTGAAAGGGATAGTTTGGCTATTAGTTGTGATTTGAGTGAAGTGAACTCATGCAATCACACATGCAATGGATATGCTTATGAGCATGTGAAAACTAGGAAATTGAATTATTGTGAGAATTCTAATTGCAGGGATTGTGCAGAGGAGGCAGGCTGTTTGGTGATAGAAATTGGCACATGTATTTGTTGAGTTTTTTTATGACAGTGTGAGACGATTGTATTGTACTGAGAGATCTTGGATTAGAGTTTTGTATGAGATTGTTTCATGATCCATGATATACATAATATATGATAGTGGGGTTTTTAGCTTTACACTTTCCCAGAAAAACTTATGTGTTATGTGTTCTTGATATTTCACTTTGTGTTCATGGTTTAATTTCCGCAAGAATATTAGTAGAGGCGATTTTTTATTTAACAACGGAATATAATTGTTAGATCAGGAGAATCGCAGGAAATACTTAATTTTTATTGAAATTTTACATGGTATCAGAGACATGGAGCCACGGAAGTGAGGTGCAAAAATTGTAGTATTTTCGCAGGTACTGTCTTTGGCAGGGTGCGAACCTTAGTATTGAAAACTATGCATATTTCTGAGAGCAGAAATTCTCGCACCCTACTCAAAGGATAGGTGTGAACGTCCCTTAGTATTCTCGCAGGCTGCTCAAAGGAGAGGTGCGAACCTCCCTCACCCCACTATGCATTATAGTGTGAACTCTCTCATAAGGTTCACAGGCTATACACAGGTGAGGTGAGAACTTCCCTCAGGCTAGTAACTGGTCAGGTGTGAACCTCCCAGGGAAAGAAGGATTGCAATAGTTGAGTTTGTGGTTGGATAAAATTCGAATTTGCAGAAGGAATTTCTTGGTGCTACAGTTGATTCAAGATCGAAATGTCTTTCATTGGATTGAGGTTAGAGTATGCACTCGAAGGTAGATCTAAGTACATTTCTTGGAAGGACAGGATGGAAGCAGTACTCGAAGACAATGGCTTGAAGGAATAGATTGAAAAAGATGTTCCTAAGATGGATGTGATAGACACTGCAAATATTGATGCATGGGAAAAGAAAGTGGAAAAGGTGAGGAGGATCTTGTTGGAGGGAGTATGCGACCACATTGTCTCTAATCTCCATGGGAAAGACACACCATATGCAATGTGGAAGGCTTTGATGTATCTGTTCCAAAACAACACCGACCATAGGAAATTGGCGCTTAAAGATAAACTCAGGAAGATCAAGATGGAGAAGGGCAACTTGATTCCAAAATATCTCACAAATTTTTTCCAATGTCAAGATGAGCTTGGAAGTGTGGGAATAACAGTCGCTGCTGATGATTTGGTGAGCTTGTCTCTCCTAGGACTTCCCAAAAGTTGGCATAGTTATTAAGACTCTGTCAATGGAAGGGAAAAATTGCCAGATTGGGAACGACTATGGTCGGATCTAGTGCAGGAGGAGTTCAGGCGAAACACCAGAGATGGATCTTCATCAAAGCGTGATGATGAAGAGGATTGTGCTTTGAATGCTAAGGAAAGGAAAGGGAAAGGGAAGAAATTCCATTCAAAATTCGAGTCTAAAGTCAAGAAGCTTGATTTGTCCAAAGTGAAGTGTTTTCATTGTCACGTACATGGGCATCTTTCTACTGACTGTCCGTAGAAGAAGAAGAACATGATGGTTGTTGGAGCTGCAACTGGTGAGGCTCTTGTCTCGCAATTTGAACTTGACTTCTCTTTGATCACATTCATGGATTCAAGTGCATCGGGATCGGTGTGGTATTTGTATAGTGGTGCTTCCTACCACATGACGGGAGATAAAGAGTCTTTCAGTGACTTGGAGGAGAAAGATCTCAGAATGCATATAGAGATGGGCGACGATGGACGATACAATGCGACTGGTATTGGTACCATTATTTTTCAAAGGGAGTCAGGTAAACCATTTCAATTGAAAAATGTTATGCATGTTCCAGGTATGAAGAAAAACCTGGTCTCAGTCGCAATGTTGGAGGACAAAGGCTATGACGTTACTTTCAGCGGTGGAAAATCCTACCTGTGACATAAAGCAATGGGTCAAGTCAAGAAGATATGGATTTGAGTTAAGAATCTCTACATGCTAGAGGTAGATGGCTACGGTGCCATGGTGGGCAAGGAAAAAAAAGTGGTGAGCTAGGATGAGGGAAAATTATGGCACATGCGATTGGGCCATCTTCATCATAGAGCCTTGAGGATCATGCAACAAATATCTACTGGACTTCCAAGGGGACACTTGCTCAGTTAGATCAGTGCAAGGGGTGCACCCTGGGGAAGTATGTAAAGTCCACCTTTCATGAAAAGGAGAACCGTGCTTTGGTAATCCTAGAGAGAGTTCACACTGACGTATGTGGACCATTCTTGGTTGCTTCAACAGTAAAACATAGGTATTATGTTATTTTTGTTGATGAATTTTCTCGTAAATGCTGGATCTTCTTCATGCAGAAGAAAGATCAAACATTCTCAAAGTTCTATGAGTTTAAAGCATTGGTGGAGAAAGAGTCGGTGAAGAAAGTGAAAGATCTAAGGAGCGATAATGGTGGAGAATACATCTCTAACGAATTCAAAGATTTCTGCAGCAGAGAAGGAATTCGAGGAGAACTCATAGCACCTCATAACCCATAGAAAAATGGGGCCGCGAAGAGAAAGAACAAAACGATCGTGGGTGCTGCATGAGCGATGTTGCATGATCAAGGCCTACCAATGCATTTATGGGAAGAATCATGCAATACTGTTGTTTATGTGCAAAATCATTGTCCTCATAGAATACTTGGAATGAGTACACCTGAAGAAGCTTTCACTGGTAAGAAACCTGATGTTTCTCATTTTAAAATTTTTGGCTCATCTGTTTATGTGCATGTGACCAAGGATTCCAGGAAGAAGCTGGAACTGACTATTGAAGTTGGGATATTTGTGGGGTAGATAGAAACACCCCATAATTATCGTGTGTATTTTCCTAACAGTAAGATGACTGTTATACAACGGGATATAAAATTCGATGAGGGGAAAGCCATGCGGTTGTCGCTTGAGAGGGAACTAGACTTGCATGCAGAAGAGGAACTGTTGGTTCCCAAAGATGAGTCTCAATATGTGGATCAACCACATGAGGAGGTTCATGAAGTGGAGGAAACCACTCAAGTAGAGCCATCCATCAGAAATGGAAGAAAGTGCACCACAGAAGTTGACAGATTGAGACTAGATGCTGCATAGAATGTAGGAGCACCTACTTCACAGTGTAGACAAAGACAGTCTCCTGATCAATTTACTGGATACATGGCTCTCATGAGTAAATGTATTATGACTGAACCATCTTGCTTTCAGGAAGCAGTGCAGGATCCCACTTGGGTTGATGCTATGGTAAAGTAGTATGAATCCATTGTCAAAAATATTGCATGGGAAATTGTCCCAAGACCGGTCGACAAATAAGTGATAGGTTTGAGATGGATCTACAAGGTAAAGCAAGATGCTGATGGGAGTGTGGAGAAATACAAGGCTAGGTTTGTGGCCCGAGGCTTCTCACAGATCGAAGGGATAGATTATGATGAGACATTTTCACCTGTCACAAGGTACTCTTCCATAAGATCCATCCTTGCACTCTTAGTGCAGATGGGCTGGCACATTCATCAGATGGATGTAAAAACTATGTTTCTCAATGGGATCATTGAGGAAGAAGTGTACATTGAACAATCAGAAGGTTTTAAGACCTTTGAAAAAGATTCACATGTGTGCAGACGCAAGAGAGCATTGTATGGGTTGAAGCAAGCACCTCGTACTTGGTACACTCGGATAGACAACTATTTCACCAGATTGGGCTTCACCAAAATTGAAGCGGATGCAAACCTACCAAATTTTGGTGGAGGGTAAGCTCTTAATCATTTTCTTTATGTTGATGATTTAATACTGACTGGTGATGAGCAACTGATACACTCATGCAAGGATGACCTTGCAGAGGAGTTCAAGATGAAGGATTTGGGCCTCCTTCATTATTTCCATGGATTGGAAATATGGCAGCGAGATGGTGAATTTTTTGTGTCTCAAGGAAAGTATGCAAGGGAGATACTGGGTAAGTTTCACATGGAAGGTTGCAAACCCATGGATACTCCTCTTCCAGGAAACTGGAGGAAAGAGGATGCTACTTCTAGAGAGGTAGTGGATGCTACTGTCTATAGAGACAGTCAGTGGGTTCGCTAATGTATTTAGTGAACACGAGACCAAACATTTTCTATGCGGTTAACCAACTATTTCAAGCGATGGTTAAGCCTACCAAACTCTTTTTGAAGGCGGGTAAGCATGTCCCGAGATATCTGAAGTGCACATCTAAGTATGGATTATGGTACAGACATACGAATGAGGTGAAGTTGCATGGCTTCATGGATGTAGATTGGGTGGGTAGCCTAACAGACAGAAAGAGAACATCAGGGGGGATATTTAGTATCAGATCTACAACTGTTTCTTGGTACAATAGGAAACAAAGATCTGTGGCACTTAGTTCAGAGGAAGCGGAATACATGGCAGGGAGTCAAGCTGCATGTGAGGCTATCTGGATGAGAAAGATCTTGGTTGTTTTGTTTGGTTCTCATTTAGATCCGATAATGATTCATTGTGATAATCAGAGTTGCATTAAACTCTCGATTAATCCTATGTTTCATGATAGATCTAAGCATATAGATATCCGGTATCATCATCTCAGAGATTGTGTGCAGTGGAAGATCATGTTGCTTCAATACATTCCTAAGGAATATTAGGATGCAGACATTCTGACGAAGGTGCTCACCAGAAGAAAATCCGAATATCATAGAGACAGGATTGGGGTGAAGGATAATCCCTTTCTTGTTGAGAGGGAGTGTTGAAAATTCAACAAGAAATATGTGTATAATTTACTTTTCCCTTAAATAAATTGGACAATAAATATTAATCTATTATCTCATAATTACTTGAAATAATTAACTGAAATGGAAAATCAGTTAACTATGGGAAATTTGAGTTCAAAGGTTGGCTAGTAAGATATGGAGGTGACTTGAAGTTGTAACAGAGTTATAAGTGTAGTTATGAGAGTTGTGAAGTAGTTTAACTCAGTTAGGTGAGTTAAGCCTAGTTGTACTAGTTGTAACTGAACTTACACTAGTGAGAGTTTAGTGAATTAATTGTTAATTAATTCAAATCAGTGAACTCACATGCAACTGAAGATTCACCACGGTTAACTACATGCATGTCAGATCCAGTGGAGACCTAGTTGAGATAACAGGTGAAAGGGATTGTTTGGATATCAGTTGTGATTTGAGTGAAGTGCACTCATGAAATCACACATGTAGTGGATATGTTTATGAGCATGTGAAAACTAGGAAATTGAAATATTGTGAGAATTCTAATTGTAGGGATTTTGCAGAGGAGGCAGGATGTTTGGTGACAAAAAATGGCACATGTATTTGCTGAGTTTTTGTATGACAGTGTGAGACGATTGTATTGTATTGAGAGTTGTTGGATTAGAGTTTTGTATGAGATTGTTTCATGATCCATGCTATACATAATATATGATAGTGGGGTTTTTAGCTTTACACTTTCACAAAAAAACTTATGTGTTATGTTTTCTTGATATTTCACTTTGTGTTCGTGGTTTAATTTCCACAAGAATATTAGTAGAAGCGATTCTGTATTTAATAGTGGCATATAATTGTTAGATCAGGAGAATCGCAGGAAATAATTAAGTTGTATTGAAATTTCTACATGATGAACTCCGACTCTCCGGCCTTTGGGAGTTATCATGTCTCCACACACAAATATCTGGAGTGAATTTCCCCGGAGTGACAAATCTTTTGCCACGTGTCCTCTCCAAATCAACGACCCTGGTTGTCTTTGGGAATTCAATTCTTTCTAACCAAGACCAGATCAACGGTCCTTCGACCTCCTCCTTGATCAACGATCAAGATATCCTTCGAGACTTCGACGCTTTCACCCTCTGCTTTCCTCCGGAGTGCTCTGTACCCGAAGTTCTAGATTTGGCGCCACGTGTCTAATTTCAAATCAACAACTGTCCCACAGAGTGAGTCTCTATCCTCCATGTGTCTCCTCACAGATCAATGATCCATGTTCCTTCCTTGGGATCAACGACCCTTAGATGTTTTGGGCTTTGGTGGTTCGAAACATCCCGAAAAACAACTTCACAAAAACCTTAGAGTACGATTCTCCGAAGTTTGAAATCTGGTGACACTTGTCCAACCCAGATCAATGGCCCCCAGCTGCTTCAGCTGTTCTGGGTTTGACGATTTCAAATTTTCATCCTTCTCATTCTCCCGGAGAGTTTTCACCTGGAGTTCACGATCTATCACCATGTGCCCTTCTGGATCTTACAATCCAGACTTCTTCTTCGACCCTTCGGCTCTTCTTTGCTTGCTCTTCTTCGAATGCTTTCACCCGGAATCAACAATCTGTTGACACGTACCCTCCTGCATGATCAATGATCATAAGTGGCTTCGACACTTCAGGCTTTGACACTTCGGGCTTCGGGAGTCTCAAACTCCTACGCATCCATTTTTCCTGGAGTGCTTTCACCTGAAATACAATGATTTCTTCCACGCGTTCTTCTGGATCGAACGGTCCATATCTTCTTCGTTCCTGCCGACTTCCTTTCAGAGGTTTCTGCCCCCGAACTTCCTGATCTCTCTCCACATGTCCTCCACAACGAATGGTTGTGATTCACTTTGGCCTTCGGGACTTTTAGAGTTTGTCACGCTCCTCCTCGTGATATTTTGACTCCTTTGGACTTGGAAGAGTTTGTGGATATTCAAAGGTTTTAGCCTTTGAAATTTCTCCTATGAACCCTACTGTCTTGGGTCTCGGTTGTGTCTCTGCTAACGCTATCCCTCCCGAGCTTTGGGACTTGGAATAAGTCCGACTCCTACGCACTCCTTGTGTTATCTCTTTTGATCTTTTTGAATTAATCAATCTCCTAAGGGTCTTGGCCCTTCTGTTTCCTTTCAAAGGAAAACTTCATGCCTTCATGGAAACCCTCTGCTCAAAGCACACCTTGATGAGCATTTTCTACAGAGTGTTCAACAACTTTGTGAGTATCTTCCTCTGATACCAATGTGATTTTGGAAAACGTTCAGATTTCATTTTCTTTTCGAGCTCTTCTCTGCTCTGTAATAATTTTCAGCACTAGCCCCTTTCTCGTAGTCCCAAATCCACGTGATCAAGGGCCATGACCACGTGCTAGATCACTAGGTTCTTACTCAGGCCTTCGACTTTGGAAGATTTCAAAGAACCACACAACAATATCTCAGATTTCCATATTACCGAACTCGCGACATAGGGAGGATCAACCGTCCACGTCTACTCAACATCCGACGACTGACACTTACTATGGAATCTCATATGTCTGAGTTTTGGGTCTTCAGGTCTTCAAGACTTCGGAGCTTCGGAGGATATCGCATCCACACATCCAAACTGTTAATCTCCGAACATTCCCAATCACCCTTGGTGACATCATTACGTCACATCACTTAATGTTTTCCAATTGTAGGGGCATGCAATGGTGGTTTGGAGTAACCCGCCTTTCATCCCACAATTCGTCTGACGCTGACATGTAACCCCACGGTGAAACCGTGGTTTGGATTGCAGGACCACCTTGGATAATTAACTTACATGCAACTTGGGTCCCCGTAATGCCTTCTGGTTGTCTATATTGATGTATCGTGATCAATTCCAGTGTGGTTCCTCCGACCTTTAACTTCTTTGTGTAACCTCGAGGTCCCACTAACCATGCTCATATGGAATGCCACGTGGCTGAATACTAGCGACTGACTCGTGGCCCAATCAGATGGGTGTCACACATCACGTTTCATATGGAATTTCAACCTTCCACGGGTTCGAAACCCACTGACACATGGCACACATCCCATGTGTCCACATTCATCCAAGTGACATCATCATGACTCACTACTTCGGCTCTTTGGGAGATTTCACCCTTCACTACTGCGTTTGACCTTTTAACATTGGCTTGATCCAATGGTCGATCTCTCCTCTCCATATCTACGGTGTAGGTCCACTTCGGAGCTTTGGGTTTCGACCCTTCTCTTGTTTTTGGCACTAGAATTCACTAAAGTCGAGAAGTCCGAAGGGATTCTGAGTTAACCCTTCTACACCTTCTCCAGATCTGATGGTCATAAAGGATTTCCCTTCCTTCCGAACAGATCCTACGATGCAGAACAAACTCCGTTACTCTACGGATTTCCAAAGGAATTCATGGTTAACTGCCTCACAAAATTACCAGATTTGATGGCTGTGAAGGATTTTCCTTCTCCCAAATAGATTCTAAGGTCCACATTACTCTGTGGCCCAATACCACTTATGTCATTGTTTTACGACACTGCTACTCCTCCTGAGCTTCGTAACACGACCAAGGTAACTTCTTGGCACTTAGGAAGGTCCCGAGGTTTGAAATTGGTCATCCAGACACAATTTCCTCTTGAAACATTGGGTCCAATGACCACTTAACCAACCCATCCAGGCTTAGCGTTGAAACCTTGGCTCTGAACTTGAATTTTGTCTACTTCGACAAAAATTCTTTCCAAAACTTTTGCTTCAACTTCCACTAACATGGCCCATCCAGGCTCAGTGTTGTAACCATCCTCTGATACCAATTTGTAACATCTCCAGTCACCAACAGGCCGAGCAATTCCACTACTCAGACACTTCAGTTAGCTTTGATACCAATTTGTAACATCCCCAGCCACCCATAGGCTGAGCAATGCTACCACTGTGGAACTATCACATATAAATATATAACATGCATTTTAATCGAAATAAAACACATATCACAGAGTTACTGCTACCATATAGATTCCAATGTAATAGGCAGTAAATCCACATACGCAACAAAATACATGATAACATTCAAGCATCATCGACATGCATAACATAAAATTAAGCACATAAATGATACTTATCTTTCAACTGGAATAACACCACCAACCGCGTGTAGACCTTCCATGAACCTCCCAGCCATAGACCACCCTACTCATCACACTCAACAGTGGGTCACCCCTGAGCTAGGACTAAACTCCACTCAGGGAAAGGGTATCTTAGACTAGGTTGAGGTTATAGGAAACTGCACAATGCAACCAAAAGGATTCTCTCCAGGAGCCTTATTACGCCCACTACTCACAGACTCTCATTCCCCACATGCCTGTTCCACCCGGGAGTATACACCTTCACTTTCACACAATCCATCGACTGCTTCACCTCCCTCTCACGGTCTTGGAAATAGGCCGGATCAAGAATTATCAGAGCTCTGTAGCTGGTGTTGGACTCTCTCTGGGATAAAACCACTTCCCAACAAACTCTCTCACTTGGAGAGATCTACTCACAAGCCTAAAAACCTACCTCTTCAACCACAACCACCTCCTTCACTTGGAGAGAGTGTTGCACACAGGCTTGAAAACCTGCTTCTTCAACTCCATTCCCGTACAAGGAGGAAAAAAACAAAGCTCATCAAGGAACATGCGATGAAAACAAGGCACACTCAGTCCAGGAACTGTGTGGCCACAACAACCCACAGTCATAACACACATGACACAGATAATACACATGATACTCAGGCTCCACAAAAGACGCGGATCAGTCCAAGGGTTCTCATTGGGTTCACAGGATACACAGGTCAGTTTTTCCCCCTTCCTGTGTGTGGTTTCTCGAGTGACCATGGATGTATAGAGGTCGGTGACAGAGACCAATGAGTTCAAACAGAGAATGGGAAAATGGCAGCACAAACAACCTTCACTGCGCGCGGTTATGGATATGTAGATGCAGAGGCCAAAAATGGGTTCAGGTGGAGGTTGGAAGAATGTTCAACGAACTCAGGCGAAGGATGACTGAATGGGGATACACGAGCTAAATCTTGGGTTTTAGCTACATGAGTCTAGGTCGACACCTGTCTTCCAGGAGCTGAATGCACTCCACTTCTCATAGGTTCCTTTTCCAGGAACTTAAGACAACACTTGGTCAATTTTCTACCTTAGCCTTTTAGGAAAATCATAATAAATTATTATCCCGTTTAGAGGTAAGCTCCCTAGCTTAGCCCCTAGGCCCAAACCTTCAGCCCCGTTTCCCTTACCTAGCCTTATGGAAGCTTAGTCCCCCATTACTCTTTCTTCGTGGTTGGTCTGCATGCAACGATGTTTATTTTTTATTAATGATCTTCATAATTACATATACAAAATCAGGCTCATGGCATTTAACACCTAGGATCTCCGGCCTAATCACCAAATAATCCTCCTAGCTTATTATAACTTAGCTCACCAGCCTACAAAACATGTTTACAATACATAATACGACTGGGGCACGTCCTTGGGGTATTACAATTTCGTTGAAGCCTTTAGATGGAGGGGGACCGTCCATTCAACTAGCGATTAAATATTGACTGTCTGATCTGCTAGTGGAGTTAATAGAAGGGTTCAGTGAAGTTTATTCCGGTAGAAGTTGGAAGATTGAAAAGGGAGAATAGCTGAAGGCCGAAGTCTAGAGGAATTGGTCCTAGCGTCGGTCTCATGATAAGGTAAAGGGGTCAATTAGAGGTGAGGAGGGCCTAGAAGTAACCAAGCCCTCAAACATTTTGTTCGAACAAGCTCCTGTGTAGAAGAACACAAAGGAAGGTGCTAAAGAGATAATAAGCCCATGGTTTCAAGTCGTGGTCACATGGAAAGTGGTTTGAAGGAAGCACCTGTACATAATTCAAATACTGTACTAGTTAAAGGAGCTGTGGAATATTTCGACAAGATCCTATTGCAAAACAAAAGAAAAGGGGTTGAAAGTGATTTTTCGGGAAGCCATAAATTTCAACTTAGATATCAAATTGGGGCAAGAGTACAGTCGTTGGAAAACTAATTCAAAGGAGAATAATCTGGAATTATTCTAATTTGGATAAATGTGATATAATTCTTCATGAACTGAGCAGAAAAAGTACATGTAGATTTAATTGGCAGATTTCTATAATATGTATAATTCTAACAAAAATGGTTGCTTGCAGATTTGGTAGGATTAGAGATTTAATTGGATCAATTCCAGTCTAGGATTGGATATCATAGTCATGAAAGCATGACAAATCTTGTAGAATCTGGTTGAGGCAAAAAATAACAATAGGGAAAGTAATTAAAAGTTGATGAAGAACTCAAGAATAGTGGAACAAAAGTATTAGTCAACAACTACAGGATCTGAATAAATTACAGGTACAACAAAGGAAGGAATCCTCACATAGGATATGAAGCTAGCAGGTTAAAAATGTCATTGATGGGCATAGAAGGGAAAAGTAAGGATCCATATCCTTGAAGGTAGAAATGTGTAGATAGTTGCAAGCTTGATGTGGAAGAAAACAAAGACCTTAAGAGGCTGTGTGTGAATAATCTCCATATGTCAAGCATAGGAGTTCCAGGGAAGGATTTGTTAGATATGACTTAGATACTTGTCTAAAAGTACTCAGTGAAATAAATCCACTTCTGATATCAGAGTTCACAGTGGAAGCAAGATGCCAATGTAGATAAATTGGAGATAGAAAAATGAATGCTCTTTCACTTGAAAAGTGTCACTGAATGAAAATATACTTCCATTGGGAATGGTATAAGTGTGAAAGGGTGATGAAATGTTTCCTAAAGGTAAGGTTGGATATGACTACCCAAAATGAACTGCTGCAGATTGAGTACATTGGTTGGATTGCAGAATGGCCAAGTGAAACTTGAATGGAAAGTATTCAAACCAGGGAACAAGAGTGCAAATGAGCAGAATTAGAGAACACAAGGAATCAAGGATTTGAAGGAATTCATAGACAACCAACAACAACATAAATAAATAAATAAATAAGTGAATTGAAACAAAAAACTACTAGAGTGCATGAGACATACAATGAAGTTAAAATGCATATGCTTTAGTAGGCATGTTGACAATGAATGCTTGGTGCATATGGATATGTAATTGTAAATATGCACATGTTTGGATATGCATATAACATGCTTGTAAACCTCGAATAGTATATTATTATGAAATAATGATGTTATGGAAATTGAGTATGACTAATGATGGATTATGTATTCAGGAAAAATGATATAGCATGGTTAAAGAGGTGGATGCTGCTATCGTTGCTTATGACTCCATTTATGTGAAGACCCATGATGGTGGTAGGAATGGTGATCAAAATGATGAAGGAGGAAGTTTGTGAGCTTCTACAAATACCAGTTGATCAGGTAGCATCAAGTAGGTTGATAACAACCATCAAGGTATGCATTTGTTGCATAGATGTTGAAGGGAATGGAGGTAAGAATTATCTCAGTTATTTTTTCAATATTTAAGTTGATATGTAATGGACAAAGGCCTAGAGTATGTAGCTGTTATTGATGCTATAATGCATTTAGATAGATTGTCAGTTGTATATGATGTTATGATTGGTTATCAGATCATGACTGGGTTAATTTAGGAGACATACTCTTTCTATAACAATGAGTATCCATAGAGCTAGTCATGTGTGAGACCATAATATGGTTGGATATGGAAGAGCTATAGCGCTATGTGAGTGCTCAATGGTATTCACTGTATAACTGATGTTTGGACTGCAACCTCTTTGCCAACAAATAAGAACACTTAAGAATTATATTCTTAGTGTTGTGTTTGGGTTGAAAAAGAAGGTATCCAAATAGTTAGGCAAGTAGTCGAAAGTTTGTGGATGATGTGTTGAGGCATTGGCTAGACCTTCTAACTCACCTTGGTGAATGCATGACATAGTTATGTGGTATTATGTAGTCAATGCATGAATGCATTGTGTAGTTTTGGCCATGGGTATTGACACATTGATTGTTATTTTATTTAGTAATTAATTGTTGCATTATGAAAAGCCTATGGTGCTAAAAATGCATAATTATGGATAGATGCATTATATTCAATATGAATACTAGTTGAAGGTGATTGGATTGTTGTTTGTTACAATTCCAAGATTAGTTTTTGGAGCTATTAAAAATGTTACAAGTGGTATTACAAGAATTATTGAATGCATTTTGGTAAATGCATGTATATATTATATAAAATCGAAATGATTATGATAAAAGATGAAATGATGTGAGTATTTCTAACTCATGAAGTTGAAAAAACTTTAGGAGTTGTTGGATAATGCAATAAGAAGGTTGCAGGTGAGAGTAGATATATAATGATAAATTATGGAAAATCTCTGTCAAGGGAACATAGTGATAGAAATATTGATGGATAGAAGAAATAAAATGTTGGATGATAATACATGTGTAAAGAATGATGGGTTCATTCCAGTAATAGTTGGACTAATGGGAGTGATTGAATTGTGGTTGTAAACAATTCTAAGATCACTTTGTGAAGTTTTGTAATTGTTTCCATGAAAATATAGATATGCATGATACTAACAACTTGTTTGGCTGAGTGAAGGTTGAGGAAATTGCAGGTAGGATGGTATTGAATATGGCAGGGATGTAAGTCGGAAGGAAGACTGATATCTACAAATGCAAAAGCCAAATATTATGAGTAGAAAATTCATGCCTGGGAATTTTATCTTTCCGATATAAAATAAAATTCAGAAATTATTAATTACAAATTGTTATGTTATGCTAACAATTTGTGTGGTCAAATGAAAGGTTGAGGAAATTGTAGGGAGGATGGTATTGGATGTGGCGGGTATGAAATCCCATACATATGACAAATTATTGTTTCTACAAGATCCAAACATGATGAGTAGAAAATTTATGCCTGGAAATTTTATTTTCCTATATAAAACAGATTTAAGAAATTAATAGTTACAAATTGTTACATGATTATGATAACAATTGGTTTGACTGATTGAAGGTTGAGAAAATTACAAGAATAATGGTATTGCGTATGGAATTGTTGTAAGCTATAATAAATATTGATTCCTACAACTACAAGAGCCAAATAAATTATGAGTTGGAAGCTCATGCTTGGAAACTCTATTTTCCTATATAAAACATATTTGACATTTATGATTGAAATTGTTATAACAATATCTCATGATGATTGTATTTTTATAATACATATGAGATGTTGGATATTGAAGTTGGAAGCTCGCGAAAAAGAACACAAGAAGGAAATAAAGCTCAATGATGAAGGCATGGAATGAAGAAAGTCTAGTGGACTTGTTGCAGCTAGAGTTCTTGAAGCCGCAACTCTGAAGCTTCCTGGCCGAGTGCACTGGAGCCCTGGAGAGAAGTGGAACAACCCGAGGGACTACATGGTAGAGAAAGGGGTTCATTTCTTTGGGTCGTGCATGGATGAGATGGAAGGAGATCTTGATGGTTGGAATTGCTGCCATAAATATAAATTTTGAAGATCATTATACATTTTTTGGGTCAGAATGCCTATGTATACATGTTTAATTTTAGGCCAAAGTGCCTATGTATATAATAGTTGGCTGGATTTCCTGTGTGGATTAAGGCCAGAGGGCCTAGATTTATAATGTTAATAACATTGTAACGCTATTGTTCACTAGGGGCAATGCCAAAATAAGGGAGGGATGTAACACCCTGGTTTTATCCCTTATGAACTATAATGTATTATGTAATTTTGACTTAGGATGGTGAGCCAATAAAGTTGAAAAGGGGCTAGAGTGCCTAGGAAATGTAATACATCTATATACATTAATAAAATACACCGTTGACTGCAAGAAGAACAAGGACAAAAGAGATAGGGGTGTGATTTCACAAGAGAGGGGGCTTAAGGGGCAAAGTCTTTTTATTATTATTTATTTACTCATAATTGATTTTATGGAGAAAAGGGGTTACATGAGCTTCGTTTTCATGTAATTATATAAACATCCCTTGGGGGATGTTTTGGGGGGGTTCTTCTTCTTCTTCTTCTTCACTCACTCACTCGTTGTTCCGGGTTCACTTGTTCTTATTCATTCACTGTTACACCCTTCTCTCTCTTTCATTTTTGGTTCCTCATTCTTGCTAATTCGTGTGCTTTGGGTTTGAACATGGAAACAAATAACTGGAAGAGGAGAGCCATTTCTATATGGTTGTAATAAATTACTGATCCTTCCAGGATGGAATGGATACCCTTGCACATGAGATTGATGGCAGTTTGGAAAGAACTGTCCACAACTAAGAATCCTTGGACTTTCCAATATGGATATTTTCTGAGCAGTAGCACTGGAGCCCTGGAGAGAAATGGAACAATTTGTGAGACTGCATGGTAGAGAAAGGTGTTCATTTCTTTGGGTTGTGCAAGTTGAGGGGGAAAGAGAGCTGGAAATTCAAATTTGTTGCGTGGTTGGGAAACCTGAGAGCTAGTTAGCCAACTTTTGTGTGTTTTATATTTGGCCTAGGACCCGTCCTTGTGGATTCATAGCCTTGGATTAGGGGTGACTTGTTGTTGAGAGTAAAATAATAACATTTTCTATGTTGGGAGGAACGTCCTTGTTCTACAAACAATTGGTGAATGTTTTGTTGAAAAGATAAGTTCTCTCTGTGATTTTTGTATAATGTATATTCTGTTGTGTATTTTATTATCTCTGAGATATGTATTTGTAATTTTCATGTCTGCTGGTTATTGTTGTGCATGACACATTGTTTATTTATTTTATGTTGTAGCATGGATCTTGATTAATTCATGTGGTTCTTTCATGTTTGATTTCAGATTGTGATCAGTTCAAAAGTGAGTTTTTGGAGTAGCGTGGCCAACCTGTGGGTGGCTCGGTACATTACAAGTTAGCATGGCTAGCCTGAGGGGTTGGGTATGTTACAAAGGGACACTAGTATAAGTTCCAAGGAATCAAAATAGGTTCCCCTAAGATCATCAGTTTCCATCACATGGAAAATATCCTCAAAAAAGGTCATTCCGACATCATTGCACAACTCCATTCCATTCACGCCATTGAGACACCCTTTGTGCCTCCTGACCTCCAATCCATCCTCTCCAAAAATCAAGCTATTTTTTCCACTCCCCAAGGAATTCCTCCTTCTTGTGGTGTTCATGATCATTCCATTCCCCTCGTACCCCACAACCTTCCTCCCAATGTTCGTCCCTATCATCATCCATTTTCCTAGAAAATTGAAATTGAGAAAATGGTTCAAGAATTACTCGCCGCATGCATTATCCATCCTAGTACTAGCACTTATTCTTCTCATTTGGTCATGGTACTTAAGAAAGAATTATCTTGGCACATGTGTCCTGACTTTCGCGCCCTCAAAAATCTCACCATCAAACCCAAATTTCCCATTCCTGTCATTGATGATCTCTTGGATCAATTAAGTGGTGCACAATTCTTTGCTAAAATTGATCTTCAATCTGGCTACCACCAGATATGTATGAAAGAGGAAAACATTCCTATGATTGCATTTCAAATTCATGAGGGCCACTATGAGTTCTTGGTTATGCCCTTTGGCTTGTGTAATTCTTTCTCCACTTTCCAAAGCCTCATGAGTCACATCTTCCGTCATTTTCTCCATCATTTTGACTTAGTTTTATTTGATGATATTCTCATATATAGTAAAACCTAGAAAACCCATCTTTCTCATGTGGATCAAGTTCCTCATCTACTCTCTTAGCACCAAATTTTCCTCAAACAATCTAAATGTTCTTTTGGAGCCTCAAAAGTCGAGTACTTGGGTCATATTGTTGGCCATGAAGGTGTCAGTGTAACGACCCTAGTTAAATAAATATCTAAAGATTATAAAGTAAAATTAATTAAAGAAAATAATTGTGATTAACTAAATAATACTTTAACTAAAGATCACATTTAAAGACCTGAGAAGTAAATCTTAAGAAATCAATGAGAAATGTTATAAAAATGGTTGCGTATGTAGTGAGGGAGCTATGAATCCCGAAAAGATAAAACATTTAAGGAGGGAGAAGGGACAGGCAGAGGGGGTGGTTGAAGGAGTAATTGTATGAGTCGGTAGGGAGGAATAAGGGAAGGAAAGAGGGGGATGTGCGCACCATTCGATGAGGATGGATGCGGTGGACTGTGTTTTTCCGTGAGCAGAGAGCCTCTGGACGGTTGTGTTTTGCTGTGAGCAACGATTTTCTGGGCACTGTTGTATCTTGTGGATTGTGGCATTTTCATCAGTTGAGCCATCGAGTTGCTAGAGGTTTTGGGCACGGAGGGCCAGGATATCCGTAGATATCCTGGAGCTAGGTAGTTTTCGTAGTTGGCAGGGAGGACAGTAGTTTTGGGCAGTTATTTCCCTGTTTGTGGCAGGATTGATCTGAGGAGAAGGTAGCAGGAAGGCAACATCAAGGCATAGTGGAAACAGTAATTAGCATCAGAACCATGTACTTGTTAAGTTATGTATTTATTTCTTCAGTCATGAAAGCAGTATTCTATTGATAAATTTGAGTTATTGAAGTTGCTGTTATGAAAATCACTATTATGCTAAGAAGTTGTTGTCTCAGCTTAGAAGAATAAATTGTTTATGAATCTTAATGATGTTTAGAAGTATATGGGCATTACATTCAGGGTGGATCCTAAGAATATTGAATCTATGTAGGATTGGCCTCGCCCCAAGACTCTCAAAATATTGTGTGGTTTTCTAGGTTTAACAAGATATTATTGCAAGTTTTCTAGGAATTATGGAAAGATTGTGGCGCTTCTCACTGCTCTCCTTAAAAATAATTCTTTCACTTGGAATTTCATAGCTGACCATGCCTTTCAAGCCTTGAAGGAAACTATGTGCATCACTCCTGTCCTGGCCCTTCCTGATTTCACAAAGATCTTTGAACTGGAATGTGATGCTTCTGGGAGACAAATTGGAGCAATCCTTATGCAAGATGGCCAACCTTTGGCGTTTACCAACAAACAACTATCAAAGCGACATTTGGGCCAATCAATCTATGAAAATGAAATGTTGGCTATTCTACATGCAGTGGATCTCTGACACCCTTATCTATGAGAGAAATTCTTCCAAATTAAGATAGATCATCAAAGCCTCAAGTATTTTTTGGAGCAACGTCCTTCATCCCCATATCAACACAAATGGGTGACTAATCTATTTAGATATTCTTATGAGATCATTTATAAGAAAGGAAAAGAAAATGTGGTTGCTGGCGCTCTTTCAAGAAAATATGAAGATGAAGGATCCATTTCCCCCCTCTCTTTCATTGTACCAGATTGGCTCCAAGCTATTCGCCATGAATGGCTGAAAGATACCAAAATGTTGCATTTGATCCAACGACTGGAAGCCAATTCTCTAGTTTCCCCAGGGTAATCTTGGCACACTCATGAGATTCGTTACAAAGGTCATATGTATTTAAGTAAACAATCACAACTTAAATCCACAGTGCTTTCTGAGCTTCATGCTACACCCACAACTAGGCACTCAAGGTTTACCAAAACTTATGACCAGGTCAAATGTTCTTTTTTATGGGATGGTATGAAACATGATGTTCACACTTTTGTGGAATAATGTGATGTTTGTCAATGCAACAAAGGAGAAATAATCAAAGCCCCTGGAACACTACAACTGCTTCCGTTTCCACCTGCTATTTGGAGGGATATCTCTATGGATTTCATTGTTGGATTACCTAAATCGAGAAATAAGTCAGTCATCATGGTGGTAGTTGATCGTATTTCCAAGTATGCTCATTTATGTGCTCTTCAAAACCCATTTATTGCCTCCACTGTGGCTCAAATTTTCATGGATCATGTATTCAAGCTTCATAACATGCCTAATTCTATTGTTTATGATCGAGATCCCACTTTCACCAACAATTTTTGGAAATAACTGTTTAGGCTACAAGGCACCCAATTGCATCTCATAACCGCCTATCATCCCCAGACTAATGGTCAAACTGAAGTTGTCAACAAGTGTTTGGAAAAATATTTGAGGTTCAGAATTAATCGGAAGAACCACAATATTGTCTTTTATTTGTCGACGTTTCAGGTCCACAGTAGGATCCATCTTCAGGACATAATAGCCTGAGGGAAAATGCAAGAGAGGAACCTAGATTAATACTACTTGGTTGAGTGTAGGAAACCTAGAGAGTCGACACAGTGAAAATCTTAGGGTTTATTAAATGATTTTCATATTAATTAGTTAGAAACAAGTTCATTTTTAATTTTATAATTTAATTAGTATTATAATAATGTTATAGCTAGTATTTTAGGTTAATTAAAGGTCAGATTTGAATTATATTAGAGGTAATCTTGATAATAATATTATTTATAGTTTAGTTTAATTCAGAATTAAACAATAATAAATATTATCTTAAAGAAATATTTTTACCTTTAGAAACGATGTTGTAGGCTGGTTATTAGTTAAAAAGAGGATTGAATTAGTTTATTTGAGGTAATACTATTATTGTTAAGGATTTCTTACTATTTAGGGTTTAGATTTTAGAATTAATTTAGTGGTTATAAGTATTCTAGGGATATTAATGAGTATGAATAAGTATTCTAGGATTATTAATGAGTAAAACTTAGTTTAGTTGATTAATTAGTTTAATTTGATTTATAAAAGTATATGGTAGAAATAAGGATAAAACCTAAAAATAAACCCTAGCAAGGTACAAGTTATTAGGTCCTAGGGATCAGGTTATTTCTTTCCCAAACAAGTGGGATCCAATTATCGCTAATCTCCAAACCGTTGTCTCTGTTTAACCATGATATTTGAGGTGTTTTGCGTTTGAAAGGAAAAATCAATGCACTCAATGGTTACCACTAACTAAATGGTGGTACAACACTTCTTACCATACAACTACTCGCATGACTCTTTTTGAAGCAGTATATGGAAAAAAATCCACCTTCATTTCTCTCATACATGCCCGATGTCTCGAAGGTCCAGGCGGTTGACCAAAATATTATAGTTTGAGAGGCTATTCTCTGTACCCTCAAACAAAATTTGGTCATGGTTAAGAATCACATGAAGCAACAAGTAGATCAAGGTCGCTATGAACATCAATTTGCTGAAGGAGACCATGTGTTTCTTCGACTGCAACCTTATAAGCAGACTTCACTCAAGACCGACCATTATCAGAAACTGATGCCCAAAATTTATGGTCCTTGTGATATCCTTAAATTATTAGAAATTAAATTCCAAGTTGAATTTAGAAATAATTTTCTATTTATGGAAAATACGAATTTAGAAATTTATTCCATTTATGGAAAATCAGAATTTAGAATTGTGGATTATGTAATTATTATTTTATGACTATTGGGCAAAGATTTGACTTGCCCAACTTTCCTCTTCTATTGGACACATGTATGAGATTTGTTTTTTAATAAATTAAATGCTGGAAGACAAATGGAACAACCAGGATAAAAATAGCTGACTATGACTTCATGAGTGGGGAACATGTTTGAGTTAACCATAGTTGATTTTTACAAGTGGCAGAAGTTGATTTTGGCCACTAGCAGCCCCTAAAAATCAAGGATTTGTAAAGCTGCGAATTTCCCAAGGAGGGAAAGGAATGGAAGACCTAGGCACAAGATAAATACAACATATGTGGGAGGCAGGACACTGCTTAGTATGTTGGGGAAACAAAGAATGGTTTTTGCTGTTATAAGCACATCTAGTGTGAGGCAAAGCATTTTCTGATCTGTTGAATGTGACAGTAGCTAAGGAGGAGTACTCAGTTCACCCTTATGGAGTCATGGTCAGGCTAGGGGGTGATCAGGAAAAGTGATCGTGGTTATTCTGTTCTATGGTTGGGTGGAACATGGCTGTTCCATTTATTTCCCAGCATCAATATTTCAGATATGTATCTCAACCATGTACTTTATTGTTGATGTTATATTATGGATAGTGTATATATAAGTATAAGTAAATTGGTTTAAATTGGATTGCACAACCTTGTTAGATTGTGTCTTACTACTGTGTAAGAGTACCTGTAGTGGTGTTTTAGCTGAAGCATAATGTTTAATGTGTGTGTGTGTGTGTGTGTGTGTGTGTGTGTGTGTGTGTGTTTGTGTGTGTGTGTGTGTATAGATAAATCGAAAAACTGTGTAAATATGCATTTGGGCCATTATGAATCTATATTCTTAATTGTTGTACATTATTGTGAAAAATCAAATACTTCAGAAAGAACAGTGTAAACAAGATGTATTGTATACTACTATTATGATGAGTATAAAGAATAAAAGTCCCAAATATATTCTATCATATATTATCCAAGGAAGATATCCGATACAACGAATTGTAGAATATATGACAAATTTTAATTTATTACAGTCAATAGGTCGCTGACCAAAAATATTACAGTTTGAGTTCCTTAGACATAAGAACCCCATAAATAATCTAAAAAAAGACTTTAAAGTCCTACATGAACTGTCTGCAAGTGCGCATGGACTGGCAGAGTAAATATGGAACTCGAATACCTTTTTTGGATGGTCCATCTTCTTCACCAAGTGCATTTCTTTTTCTTTCAAGCTGCAAAGGAGTAACACAATTTTATTAGTATGTTACTATGGTACAAAACATTAAAGGATAAGATAAATGAAAGTGTCAAACCATACTTATCTGAAATCATGATTGATTGCCATAGGGTCAGTGTTGCCTTGCAAAGTAGTCGATCCACGACATAGAAGGGGGAGTGGGTATGTAATCCATCTGATGGGTTCCCTCGCAAGACAAAGGACCCCATCATCAGTTTATTTACATGCGATATTACTACTCGCGCAAGAAATAAAACATAAGTAAAACTTCTACTTAAGTACGGTAACCTTGATATCATGTAGCTTATAAGATTTAGAGAGAAAAAGGGATATCAACAGAAATCAAGAGTAAAATTATAATAACCAGTGAGTATTACTTTGAAGAAGAATAAGCAAATTTCATACAGAGGGCCAAATAATAATGTGAGAACTAACACTTTAAACCAAGATACCTTTATGCACAAATGAGAGTAATATTTACAGTAAAGGAAACATTAAGTATGAAGTAAGGACAAATATATACCATTTGCGATTTGGACATTTTTATACAAGTTATATATTTAAAGAACTTTAAATCGTGAAATACCATAGAGATGCTTGGGAGGTGATCCGGGTATGTGAATATTTCAGTAAGGACCTAAGTCTTTATTAAAAATGAAGAAAAGTCTTGGCTTAATCAAACATGAAAATCATGTAGGTTTTAAACAGAGTTGCCAAAGGCACACATGATCCTCAAACTTGTGGACGAATTGAACAATAATCGTCGAGCTAGTAATAAAGAGAACTGGTCATGGGTGTTTAATAGAGGCAGAGAACAATGTTTTTTCTCGGCAAAGATATTTGTTAACCATGGACTTTATATAAAGAGGTGTTGCTTTTAATTTCAACGATTAAGGGATTTTAATCTTTCCCTATAAATTATAGAGTGAAATTATAAAATTACAAACAAGGTTAAATAGGTGAACTCTGTAACAAATCTTTAAGTGTGTGAAGTTCAAAGAGCATGACCGAACTTAAGAATACAAGTAATTATTATCTGACCACGACTTTGACACAGGGTTTACTCGTTAGGCCCTTAAAACTATCGTTTATTTTTCCTTACACAACAACCTCCCAAAAAATGAAGGTCATGGATTACAACGAATCTGTACAGACTTACCTATCATAGCTATCACCTTGGAAACTGAAAGTGAGTGCAACTGAAGGCACAATATTGTATGGGTATTATCCCACTGAGAACACACATTTTCATAGGCATAGAAACATTCCATAGAGAACACACGTTCTGCATAGACAAATAAATATGTCCATAGAGAAACACATTTTCATAGACAGATAAACATTTCCACAGAGAACACGCGTTCTGCATAGACATAGAAATATTTCCACAGAGAAACATATTTTCATAGACAAAGAAATATTTCCAGTAGAAAATGCATTCTGCATAGACATAGAAGTATTTCCATAGAGAAACACATTTTCATAGATAGATAAATATTTCCATAGAGAAACATATTTGCATAGACAGAGAAATATTTCCACAGAGAACACACGTTCTGCATAGATAGAGAAATATTTCCACAGAGAAATGCATTTGCATAGATAGAGAAATATTTCCACAAAGAACACGTGTTTGCATAAACAAAGAAGTATTTCCACAGAGAAATGTGTTTTCATATACAAAGTAATATTTCCACAGAGAACACACGTTTACTTAGATATAGAAATATTCTACGGAGACCAAGAAATTATGATGTAAAGAACATAATAGGTTACAATAATAAGGAGTGGTACAGAGCACAAGTGCAAGGAAGAAAAACATAACTCCAGAAAATCCGTTCAAAAACTATATTACATAGATAACAAGGTACTTACCACATTGATGAGCGTCTTGACACCAGGGCCGAACGCCATTACAATGCCGAATACAAACACCGGTCGCATATGGTGCATATAACGAAGTGTTTTACAAAACGAAGAGGCAACTACGAATAAACGTTGATACCTAGAGCCCCTCACTAGTGGAGTAAGAATGGCTGTACATCCCACGCCTCTACCATGTGAACCGACGGAAGTGGCGAGCCCACATTGGGCATTTTCCTGTCGTGACAATTCCAGAGGGTACTGGACATCCCCATCACCATTAATGAGCCGTCCAGAGCATAAATGAAAACATGGTAGAATAAATTAGGTTCAGTCCTGACCTGTCGTCCACCTCACCTTCATATTCAAATGACTTAAATGCTGAGTGCTAGGTTCATAACTAGGCGTCGAGTGGATTCGTGTTAGCTTGCACACTGGGTGTTAACTCCATACATAGTATGTAAACCGTTTGCAACTTCAAACTTAACCCTTGATACTTTGGGAATTTTTTAATCATAAAACATTATATTATGGTAAGAGTTATGGTTTGGATACTTTAATACCCTCGCGCGTGGACTGTAAACTATGACAGTGAGGTATCCTAGTCCGCTAGGGTCATCAACTATGTTATAATATATGTTAGTATTACTATGTTAAATAAATACATGTAACCAAATTATAACATAGGTTTACAACATGCCAAGTATGGATAACATAGTTAGGAGGTAACCCTAATATGCTATGAGATGAACCCTATGCTATGAACCTTGGTAGTCATAGTTACCTTTTTAATAATGCAGTTAAAGGTATGAATTTAAGTTCAGTAGTAGGGCAATTTTTTTATTATGAGTTAATCTAATGGAGTTGTTTTGTTTTATTTTAGTACTAACAACAATAAGTTCTTTTGTTAGACTATAAACCTCCTGTAGACTTTCATTATGGATAGTCCAACAGAGTAAGACGTTTATGTCTATAAATAATGTCTTATATAAATACAATAGAAATACTTTCATGTGTCGTGAACAATTTGTTCTATAGACTTTAGTTCCCTGATCAATTTTTTTTTAAAATTTTGTGAAATATGGGGTACATTACAATCCTTATATAGTTATCAAGAATGTGGGACATGTGGCCTATCATTTAGCTTTTCCGAGTCATTCTAATCTCTATCCTATTTTTCATGTCTCCTCCTTAAAGAAGGTGATTGGAACTAAGTGCCAAACTAAAACCAACCTTCCTGAGTTGGATGAAGAAGGCTCCATCTAGCTGTAGCCATAAGCAATTTTGGACCAACATGAGTGTCATCTCCATCAACACACCATTAAGGAAGTGTTAGTCTAGTGGAAAGATACAACTCCAACATATGCCACTTGGGAGCCAACTACCATTCTGCAACAATTTTCTCATTTCAAGCCTTGAGGACAAGGATGTTTTTAAGGGGGAGGTCATGTTAGGGACCTAACCTCCCTAACCCCTCATGTAGGTAGAATAATATATTTTTCATGTAATAAAGACCAATTTTAATAAGGCTTAGTAATAATGAAGAATACGCCAAATGTAAGAATATCTAATAGAAGCTTCCACTTTTAGAAGATCTTCCTCTAGAATGTTGTAATTCCCCTAGGATGAACCCCAATCATACATATAAATGTAACTATACTTTACATATAAGCTGGTGAGATGAAGGAATGCGATCCTTGGGTTGGTTCTGCATGATTTGAGTTAGTGCGCGTGAATCTCACACCAAATGAGTGCGCACAATTTAAAATGAATATAGCACGTAGTTTAATGTATATAGAGAGCACCTCTATAAGTGCACATGAATGGAAAACTAAAAGAGGAACAAATCAATGTATACAAAGCGCACCTGTGTAAGTGCGTAGGAATTGCGCACTAAAAGAGGAACAACTCCATGTATACAACACGCACCTGTGTAAGTGTGTAGGAATGGTGCACTAAAAGAGGAACACCTCCATGTATACAATGCACATTGGTGTAAGTGTGCAAGGATGGCTCACTAAAATAAGAATGCACAAATTCCAAGATTCCACACACACTGGCTTAGTGTGCAATTTTGGGGACCAGAGAGCCTTTTGTATATATGTCATGTTATGGAACACACCTGTGTGAGTGCGTGAGGGTGGCGCACTAAAAGAAGAGTGCGTGCATCCCAGAAGTTCCGAACACATCGGTTTAGTGCGCAATATTTGTGTTTTTGAGGCTGGTGAGACTGGATGAAAAAGACCAATACTTCTGTACTGAAAACATGAATGTAATCACATGCAATATAATGAAAAAAAATCACTGCAACAGACCAACCATGTAAAAGAGTATGGGGGGATAAAAATCCACTAATTGAGGTTAAGGCGCTAATTTATGGGGGTTTAAACCCAAAGGAATATTTTATTAATATTACTCAAAAAGTATAAAGTAAGGATATTATTTTATCCCAAGTCTGAAGGAAGGGGACAAGTGGACCTAAGGTAGTTCTCAACGTGACAAGTGTCAAGTTGGGAACATGCATCCATAGATTTTGGACTTAGTACACTTTTATGATCATTGGATCAGGAAGGAGGGGGGAGAAGAGCTGGCATGAGTAATAGATATTACTGTCATAGATACATGTACCTTGGTTAGCTTGGAGATATGGATTGAAGAGGTGGGTCATTAGGCCCATAGGACATTGAATTTCTCTCTAGAGGAGAGAATTGTAGGGGAATTATTTTCCCGAGGCACCAAACTATAGTGAAAAGGTTTAGAGACTTCCTGTCCGAACTCTTGCTGAAGCCCTGGAAGGAAGTGGGCAGCCGAAGGACTGTTAAGCAGAGAAGGGGCACACTTCCTGGGGTGGGACATGCATGTGGGGAATGAGGGAATGTAGGCCATCAGTATGAAATGACACTTGTGACAAAGTTTCTTGTGATTGAGTAACCTACGAATGAGTTACCTTTGACTGCGTTTCCTATTGAATGATATACTTTAGCTTGGTTAGGAAACCTTACCCAAGGGGATTTTATCCCGAGCTCGGGGGTGACCCTCTCTTGAGAGTTATGAGCAGGGCAGTCTAAGGTTGGGTGGAACGTGCAAGGTATGCACACAGTTGGTGTTCTTTAATCAAATATAAGTGTCAATTGTGTGTTACATCATGTGTTGTAGTAATAATTACACACTTGTTTTCATGGGTTTTCATGGGCCACCTATTGGGCTATGCCACTTAAAACTTTATGAACTCTCATACAATATATATATATATATATATATATATATATATATTTATGTTTTAGTTAGTATCAGATAAATTTTGTTGAATTTTTGGTAATGGAGACATTACAATATGGTATGAGAGTTCATTAAGTTTTAAGTGGCATAGCCCAACAGGTGGCTAGCTATGCTACAAAGTGGTATCAGAGCCCATTTTTCAACACTAAGCTTGGATGGGCCAAGTTAGTATAATGTTGAAGCAAACTCTCATAGAGAATTGAATTAAGGACTGACTAAATTTCAAGTTGCAATGCGTCCATGACGAAAATTAGAAGCAATTGAGTGGAATTGGGTAAAAGCCCCAATTTCTGTTGTTAAATTCATCAAGAATTTGGGGAAATTTGGTTAAGTGATGAGATATCCTTAATTTTAATCCATGTTTAAGAAAAACTTAGACAAGAATTGGTCTAATTTGAATTCACATGGAAGCCACGGTAGATTAGGTGGAATTGTTTGAATAGAATTTTCAATTCATGAACGAATTGGAAAACTCACGTCGGGAATATCAACCAACAGTGCACAATAATTTTTTTTGTGGAAGAGGGTAAATTTTGGTATTTTGGAGTGAATTTGAATAAGTTTCATGGTTGCAGAATGTCCATGGTGTAACTTGGGTGAAAATCGGGAAAAGACCAAATTTATGTATCAAAATTTATGGAAAAATTAGTTAAGCGTAAAAAATATTGTGCACGCTAAGTAGTAGTGATGCGTAGAAAAATAAATGTGTGCAAGAATGTGCATTAAAATTGGGTACTGCACTATGCAGAGCCGGTGATGTGGAAAAATGATGTTGTGCAGGTGCTAGGGGGAAAATCCCCCCTAAACTGGGTCTAAGGAATAGGTAGAGCGATAACCCCCTAAAAGACTGACATATCTCTATTCTACCCCAAAACAATCTCAACTAAGTGATAAGAGAGAGGGAAGAGAAGGTTAAGCAGAGCACCTTGAATCCTTTCGGTTGATGTAGACCTTCTCCACTTGTTGTTTCCTCTTGGATCACAGATCTCCTCCCAAAGATGACCTACAACAGACCAAGAATACAACACAACAACATATACAATCTATAGTAATCACTTAAAATAATAAATATAGATGTAAATGATGAAATAGATAAGAACATGTAAACATAGAGTTTTGCGAAAAATATAAACTATTTTATTCATTAACAAGATGAAATGTTACAACCTTTGTTTGCTGACACCGCTCCACGAATCAAGTCCGAGATCCTCTGTTGCCACTCCAAGTGCACCAATCCTACCTACGATTCTCACAACCAACATGCCAACATGGGGAGAAGGATGGGTTGGATAAGGAAAATGGATGGAAGGGAAAGCTAAGGATAAAACTCAGAGAAGGATGCAAAACTTGGGATATGAGAGGGAATGGATTTTGGTATAGTTTTCTTTCCTTCTTGTTCATATGATCGAATGACCACCCTAGAGCCCTTTTTATATGATAAAAAGATGGTTATTCGGTTAGGGAAGGGATACATGGGGTAAAATGGTTAGGAAACCCTTCATAACCCATAAAATCCGCCGAAATATGCGCAACTTTATAATTTTTGCATTTTTTGGAAGTAAACACAGGATGATAAGCACGCAACACGCATATGTACGCTGGATGCTAGTGCAACAGGGCACATACATTATCCAAAAATTTGTTTTTTGAAGAAATCCTTAGCAAAATGATTGGCAAATTATGCAAATGGATAGGCCAATTTATTGGATGCATAGATGTGGCATTTTTGGACTATAACATATGCCCCCTAATGTGTGAGATCAGAAGAGAAAATGATGGCCGAAATACATTACAACATCATTATATAGTGGGAAGGCGCAGAGTTGTGTGAGCCCAAGATGAGTATTCGTGAACGTTTCATTTGCAAAATAATGATAATCTGTCCAAGGCGAGCATACCCATGCTTGAGATAAACTAAGCATGGCTTCTAATCAAGTACACTACAGATCCATGTCATATATAATAATCATGAATATGAGACAAATATGCGTGTCTATATAGATCATAGCCACGAATAATACACAATAGAGCTACATCTCAAAATAATCTGAAGAGATACAAATATAATGTGATATGCATCCTCAGGAAGCATCAATATTGCCTGTAGCTAGAGATGGTAGCTTCATAACTTGAGCAATATCTTCAAGGTCTTCAAAACTCAAGTAGGAGAATAATAGGAGTGTAATATTCACTACCCTGTCTTCGAAAAACCATCGTGGAAATACTGGAAGAACTTGAACAACAAGTACCGAACTTCATTGATTCCTAATATGAACTTGATTGGATTCTTGGGATGGCCGACTCATGAAGGTCGAGAGACTAATTGCAGAATGGATGACTATGTTGGAATACTTCCCTTGGACAAAATCATGACACATGATGAGACTCAAACAACATATTATTGACATAGGTTTGAGGCACAAGAGGCACCACAAACTCTCCATATGTTTGGAAGAGTAACCAAACAGAGGAGGACACAACTCTATGTAACGAGAACAACTTCCTAACGTCATACAAGATCCCAATGATTGCAGAAAAAACAGAAGGATGTGCTTTGTCCAAGGGTGACTATCTTGATGCCGAAAAAAAAGAATGTATTTCTCGTCCCCTATTTTTGGAATATATATATATATATATTTTTCAAATATTTAACGAGATTGAAAAATAATAAAATAATTGTACACTACAAAGGTGGAATGGGTGTCGTGGGAAAGAAAACTGGTTCCAAGTGCATGTAACATACTGATGCTCAGTGAAAGGAGACATGTGTAGGATAAGGATACTCAGGAAAATTCCTCCATGGGTCAAGGTGTCAGATCGCAAGGGAAAAATGATAGAAGGTTTGCACCTAAGTAATGCTCTAAAGGTTTAGTAATTGCAACATGAAGACGACATTAGGCCAAATATGCAAGGATAAGACATACCCTGCGATTACAAAATGACACAACAAGACTCCTTCCATGTAAATTTTTATGAGCCCAGAGAAGGTAAGCTCGATGATTTTTCATGTTTAGAGAGTCTGAAAAAAACTAAAATGAGACTCCAAAGTGTTCTTTTCGTATAGTTATATCCCCAAGCTCGAAAAAGGATAAAACAATACTCGAGAATACTCTTCTGGCGAGATGAATCTCCTTAGGTGCACATTTTTGGTAAATTGATTCTCTGAGGTTCAGAAAAGGTTTAAAATTATACCAAGGAGAACTATAGTTCCTTTTTCATAAATTTAGTTTCCCAAGCCCGAAAAAGGGATAAAGTAATACCTGAGAAAACTTGCCCAATAGGACATATCCCCCGAGGTATTAATTTTTCCTAGTTAATCTATTGGTCGGAAAAAGGGTTAAACTTATGTGAAATAGATGTTCTTTAAGGACCTATTGACGAGTGTGAAAGAAACAAGGTCACTCGATGATATTTTCTTGTTTAGGGAGTCTGAAAAGGGCTTAAATAAGACTCCAAGGGTTTCCTTTTTTGTAGGTAATATTCAAGGCCCAAAAAAGTGATAAACCAAAACCAAGGAGAATGGCCCTTTTTCATAAGTTTATTCCCCCAGGCTCGAAAAAGGGTTAAACTTATGCTTGATAATACTCTCCTAGAGAACCATAGCTCCTAGGGCATACCTTTTTCATCAATTAACTATCCAGATTGAAAACGGGTAAAGTATCATCGGGCAAATGTGCCTTCAAATTTGAGTTTGACGAGCGTGAAGGGAAACAAGATCGCTCAACAATATTTTCAATTTTAGGGAGGCTGAAACGAGCTTAAAGGAAAATCCAAGAAGGCTCCTTTTCATATGTAATCTATGTGAGGCCGAAAAGGATAAAAATATCTCTCCAGATTTCACTTTCATGGTTTAAGTGAGCTTGAAAGCAGACATACTATGCTCTAGGGGAGTCCCATGGAAAAGGCCAAGAATGATGACTAGGAAGAAGAATGAGGCTTCAATGCAAAGTCACGAAGAGACTAAAGGGACTCCCAAGCCTACAAAAGACTCACAACATGGATGAAAAAATTCAACAAAGGATCTACCTAGGGAATCCATGTAGAGGGAGGCTCTACCACCTAACTACGACACTTCTAAGGCAACATAGAAAGTTTTGTGTCTCACTTCGGTGGGATTGATCCTATGGAAAAACGTAAATAGTCAACAAAATGCAAGATTCAAGGTGACAAGAACCTATCCTATATGAAAGTGTTGAAAATACAACTTTACCACAGGATGATATGAGTGTAACCCATCTCATAGAAGCAACAAACCAATTTTTTTTTTTCATAAGAATGACCTAAAGATTCCCCAAAAATAAACCAAAGCACCCACCAAGCCAACAAGAAGGAAAAAGAGGACCAAACTAGGGAAAAAAGAGCAAAAAAAGTCTATAAATGGAGGAACTCATTTTAACCATTGCAATTTGGAAAATAGCCAAAAATAGAAAAAACCCTCTTCCTTCAAACGCAAATTCAAGGAGCTATGGTAGACGAAAAGACTTCAAACTTTAACCAAGTAAGTACACTTTCCCTCTTCCAACATTTCAATTCATTATTTGTTGATTTAATTTTTGTTTAGAGGGTACGAGCCCTAAAAAATACGTCGGGATTACGTGTACATGGGTTGTTCACTCTCAACATGCATATGAGAAAAAATCAGCACACATACATATGCAACTGTCTTAAATATAGCCTGCGTACATGACCTAAAGTATGAAAAAAATAAAAGGTACTAACCTCCAAAATTTTCATGCATCAGGATGTATGTCCATTGGAGAGAGAGAGAGCATGAGGAGCTAGATATACTGGTTGAAGAGAATCCCGAGGCCATTTCCATGCTAAAGAAATGTGGAAGTTTTTTCGTTGCCCATTCATGAAGGCACAACCCAGGCTACTAAATCACTTGATAGAATATTGGAACCCAGACGCAAAGGCTTTCATGCTAGAGGGACAATCATTGATTCCCACCACCGAGGACATATACTTCTTGACCAGTCTCTTTAGGAGGGGTGAACCGGTTAACTTGAGGACTTTCCCTCCAGGACCACACAATATAGAGGACTACATTGGCATGTACTACAACGCCGATGCTAAGAAAGTAGACTCTCAAGTGATAATTCAGAAGATAGAAAGACTCAACCTACAAGTAGTGTTGTATATGATTAGGTGGATCACAGGATCCACAACACTTCACCAGGCCTCACGTGCCTAGATGCATTGTGCAACTTAGTGTTTACAAGCCACAATTTTGAATGGAGCACTACTATGATCACTTGTATGAAGAAACAAATGAACGACTATAGGAGAAGAACAAACAAGAACTTTGGGTATGGGATTGTATTGTGCACATTCTTTTTTGAAAGAGTGTTAGGCCTTAGCCCACGAGAGATAATACAAGGACATATTGCTTCCTTTCTATAATTATGTAGATGGGATTCTTTGATGCCTCGACAGGGATCAGGGGGAGAGCATGAAGCATTAGACGACAATTTGTTTGACTGATGGGCCCGTCAAATCCCTGCTATGGAGGAATACCCATATGAGGAGATCAGTTTCCTGAGGGACCTCGATATGCCTGTGTCCCATGGCGAGGAGCGTAGAGAGATAGGTACACATAATTATTATCTTTTCAATTTATTTCATTTTTAGCTTTTAAATATTATCATTTTTATGGTAACATCATATTACTAACTTAGTAATTTGTTATGTGCATATGTGGGGCCAGTAAGACTAGTCGACTTTTCCAGGACTAGGTGTCACCCTTGAGAGGAGTACACTGGACCAACAACAATGGGAGGGCCACCAGTTGGAGAGTCTCAGAGAGTATTGAGACGAGTGGAGAGGAACCTGACATCTCTCACCTATCTTGTGTCGATGGTGAAGATTGAGGACCTATCCCCGACCATGCAGCCGCACGTTTTAAGGGTACCCAAGACTTGGGTCCAGTTATTCCGACGCCTTGCAAACACCGTAGTGCATTACACTAGGGACAACGGGCCTAGAACATAGACTTAGCACTGGACATTATATGTGTTGAGGGAATTCTTTTTTGTACTGTCTTATGTATTGAGGGCTTAGGCCCAATGATATATATCGACTATATTTGAGGCTCATGGCCTACATTTTGTACTTATGATATTCTTTTATGACATGATATATATATATATATACTTATGGAGTAAATATCTTTGTACAAGTCTATTTACATTTATGTATATGTGTTGATGTATGATTTGAATTCATGTATGCGAAAAATGCCAATCCAAAAAATAAGTAGCCAATGAATAAGTTAATTGATTAGAGTTACTAGGAACATGAACATATGTAATGTAATCAAAATAACATTCGAGGAGTCATACCTTAAGGAATCGTTGGTGCAAAGTGGGATCATAGACACGATACACTAGGAGTAAAACTGGGACACCACCAGTTGAGCATCCAAGTGAACGTAGAGATGGGAAATACCATGTGACAAAGTGTGACATAGTAACTCAATCACAATGCTATACTTGACAACATTATTGGTTGCTTCACCAAGGTAGGTACCTACATAGGGCACCAACTAGCCAGTGGGAACAAAGATAACCCAAGATGTAGAAGCAAGCCTCCAAGTGTGTCGACTAGCACCGTTTGTGAACCCAACATATATTTCGAATTCCCTTGGCATATACCACAATGCAAAGACACAATTAACTACACATCCGCAGGATGAAAAAATACTAACATATCTACATAGATATACACATTAATTACAAGAAGACACACTCATGTGACCAACCTAAGCATAGTATTACTTTAAGTAGAGCCCATTTCTAGGCTCCGACAATGCATTACCTTCAAAGTCAACCAATTATTAAGCACTCTTTTCCAAGACTTTCTTTATGATGAAAGGTCCATACCACATGGGTTTAAAATTGCCTTCCCCCAAGGGATATTTATCTTGATCATAGACCAAGACAAGATCACCTTCAGAGAAAAACCTAGGGAGGACTGTACAATCATACTGACACTTAACACACCATTTATGAGCCTCATTAGATAAGGTTGCATCCTGATGCTGCTCATCGATTTGCTCTAGGTGAACACGATGCTCTTCAAGGTCAGTTGTTCCAGGTAGTAATTCCACTACCAACTTGAGAGATGGAGTTTGGCACTCAATAAGAAAGACTGGCTCCATCCTGTAAACAATTTGGAAAGGATAAAAACTAATCTAGGTGGATATCGGTGGCCACCCATCTCAAAACAATTTTCTGGCAATTTTGGCAATTTACTATTTTTAGCCGTTTTAACTTCCGAGGCTACTTTGAGGGCCTAAATGAAGGTTTTTTGAGATATATCTTCTCAATGATATATGAAGGCATGATTGAGCCCCCAAATGAATATCCTTGACGATACCTTTCCAATGGGCTATCATACGCCTAAAACAAAGATCGTATGCAAAAGTTACGACCCCAGGAAGTTGATGTACTAACTTACCCAAACAGGGCCCACATGACTTTTGGAGCTTCATCTCCTAGGGTTAGGTTTTTGTATGTCTAGGTTTTTTTGCATTTCAGTTTATTGTAAAAAGGCCTTCAAAGCCTCATTGTAATCATCTTCTTGCGAATGAGTGCAACCGTAACATCTCTTCTCAGAGATAAGCCACCACCATTCTAGCGAGTCTTTCACTCTGTATTTTTACAGTCTCTGTACATTTATTTCATTAATATAAATTGTTTATTATTGTATATATGTGTTTATGGTTGCATCTATGATACATTTCTGTTATATTATTGGATATCCGCGATATCTCTGTGTATTTATTTATTATATCTCCACTCTCATTTCATGCCAAAAATAATCCGGATCAGTGGTATCAGAGCAGGCTGCTCTTGATCATTTTTTTTTTCAATGCATGTCCCCGATGAGGTGCGAGTATAGAAAGTTGGGTCTCAAGCTTGTCTCTATTGAAGACAATCACTCTCACATGCCCAAGAAACCCTCCATGGCAGAAGAAAATAAAAACGACGGAGCAAACGATCTTATAAATCTGTTGCTTGAGCAAGCTCTCACGTGACAGAGGGACGAAATGATGGAGAATTTTTCCCACATCCTTCAACGCCTACCATTATAAAGAGGCGCATATTCATCAAACAACCACTTTGTAAACATCTCTCCTTTCAAGGTATAGGTTAATTTTGATATTCCCATATTTGAAGGTCAGATAGATGTGGATGCCCTAGACAAATGGTTAAATATGCTAGATGATTATTTCTCTGTTCACCATTTTTACGACAGGGAAAAGATCACCTTTGCACTCCTTAAATCTCTCCCCCATGTCAAACATTGGTGGGAAACTTACTGGGAGAAAAGTTCCACAGAGGAGTCTAGAATATATGGGGCCGATCCCACTTGGGATTTTTGTGTGGATGCAGTAAAGGAATAGTATTACCCTGTTGGCAACTATGAGGACTAGTACATGAGATGGACCACACTGCGGAAAGAGAGGGGCCAAGCAGTTCCAGAGTTCACCAATGCCTTCCATACCTTGCGCACCAACCTGGGTATCAAAGACTCTAAACAAAATTTGGTTCTGAAATACTGTGGGGCTCTACACAGATACATCCAAACTGAAATGGATTTTCTGGACATCTCATCACCTGGTTCTACTTATTGATATGCTGTTAAAATTGAGTAGAAATTTAAGCACCAGAACAAACGGGAGTTTGGGTCTGCAAATCCGCAACAACCAAAGTATGATAAAGACGGCCCTAACAAACAACTTCCTTAAAAATAGTCTAAGCCACAGGAAAAGAAGGGTCACGGGAAGACGAAGAAGGACACTGGAAAATGGTGCGATTTCCACAAAATCCCCTGTCACAACACCGATGAATGTCGCTAAAAAAATTCATTGGTGGCCGAGATCAAAGACAAGGAGTCAAACCCTGATTCAAAATCTGATTATGAAAATATTGGTAAAATATAGATCATCAACGCAGACCCCACTGCTATTGTCACGACCACAACAGTTCAACTAGAAGAACCAACAAATCCTGAAGAGGGGGAACACCTTTTTCATTCACATATGTGGGTGAAGGGGACCCCACTGCATTTTATTATTGATAGCAGAAACCAGAATATCCTCATCTCAACAGAGGTCATCAAACAATTGGGATTGTTGACAACACCACACCCGCAACCATACAACATCGGGTGGCTTCACCAAGGACGAGATCTCCGTGTTAGCCAACAATGTCGATTTTCATATGGCATCCAACCCTTCAAGGATGAGGTATTATGTGATGTTTCCCCACTGGATGTCTGTGATGTTCTGTTGGGCCAACCATATATGTGGAAGCGCCATGCTATTTATGAGTCTCGAACCCATAGTGTCATTGTTACTTTGGGGGGTCATATCTACAAAATACCAGAGGTAGTTTTGACTATTTTTCAACCTAAACAGTGCCACAAGGTAGTATCTCATACTGTAAAATTAAGCTTCTTCACACTCTGTTCAAAAGGGGAACAAAAGGACACTGCAACCGCTATAGCCTCGCCCCAAGCACCTTCTATCCAACAGAAGTAGGTCGACAAGGTTGCAACAAAGCACAAAGATTCCTTCTGCACACCGTCCTCTCATGTAGCTTGAATTTTTGAAAAACCTCAGCGTCAACAGGTTCGTGACAGACTTCCACAAACTGAGCAGCGCGACATCTATAGCAAGGCAAGTAGCTCACCAATATGCAGATTCAACAAATGATTTTCCCTCTCCCCCGATAACTCAACACAATGGAGAACATTTCTTTATAAGGATGGAGGATTGATCTGGGTGGATATCAGTGGCCACCCACCTTTTCCAACTGGCTTAAAACAGTTTTCTGGCAATTTTGGCAATTTACTATTTTTAGCAGTTTTAACTTCCGGGGTTACTTTGAAGGCCTAAATGAATATTTTTCGAGATGGAGCTTCTAAATGATATCCAAAAGGGATTATTAAGCCCCCAAAATGATTATCCTTGACGATACCTTTCCAACGGGCTATCATATGCCTAAAACAAAGATCGTATGCACAAGTTACGACCCCAGGAAGTTGATGTACTAACTTACCCAAACAGGGCCCACATGACTTTTGGCGCTTCATCTCCTAGGGTTAGGTTTTTGGATGTCTAGGGTTTTTTTGCATTTCGGTTTATTGTAAAAAGGCCTTCATAGCCTCATTGTAATCATATTTTGGCGAATGAGTGCAACCGTCACATCTCTTCTCAGAGATAAGACGCCACCATTCTAGCGACTATTTCACTCTGTATTTTTACAGTCTCTCTACATTTATTTCATTAATAGAAATCATGTATTACTGTATCTCTGTGTTTATGGTTGCATCTCTAATACATTTTTTTTATATTATTGGATATCCGCAATATCTCTGTGCATTTCTTTATTATATCTCCACTCTCATTTCGTGTTGAAAATAATTCGGATCAAAAACCTATAACAGTCTTGACAGAGGTTTGGTAGGCCCAAAGTACGGAGTACAACATCAAATGCTGATTCGTCTTGGCCAAATTTATTGTCTGCTGAAGAATGGTTTTAAGAGACTTATTAACGGCCTCTACTTGGCCATTCACTTGTGGATAATAGGGTGAAGAATGATATTGTTTAAAACCCATATTTGATGTTAACGCAATCACCATTTTATTCTGAAAGTGACTGCCATGGTCTGTGACAATCTCCTTCAGAATACCGAACCTATAGATGATTTGGTTAAAAATGAAAAGTGCTGCTATTTCACCATAATTACTAAAAATTGGCATGGCCTCGACCCACTTGGTGAAGTAGTCTACAACCAAATGATGTAGCGATGCCCCCTGGAAGAATCCGGGTGTAAAGTAGTAAAAACAATCTCCCACTTAGTGAAGGGGCCATAAAAAATTACATGAAACATTGGAGTAGGATGTGCCTGCATATTTCGAGAGAATATATGACACGAATGGCACCTCTTGATCGCTACAATACGATACTTAAACAATGAGGGCCAAAAGTATCCAACGCAGATAATTTTCTGAGCCATGGCCAACCCAAAAAAGTGACTACCACATGCCCTAGTGTGGCAGTCATTTAGAACAGGCTCTGCTTCTTCATGAGTAAGACAATGATGAAGGATGCAATCCACAACTCGATGATACAAAGTGTTGTTAGTGATAAGGTAGTTGTGTAATTGATGGCGTATCTGTCGATGCTCATCACGAGAGGAAGAGGGGGGACACTTCAGGGTCTAAAGATACACAAGTGTATATCCATACCAGGGATCAAAATATGCAATAAGGAATAAATCCTCATTGAACAATGTGTCTTCAGGCGAATCGTTGACACTGTCAACTGGAAGTTCTGATATTAGTTATGTGAAAACCAAATATTTCTTAGACTTTGTCGAAAACAATCCAAGTCAATTTCTTGAAGAATGACTATCCACTGACTAATATTCTCGCCTATGATGCATCATGTCAAAACATATTGGAATTGATTGATGATGACCATTGTAGTGGTTTTACACAACAATATGTAATGGCATAACCTCTGGACAACATGAATTGCTTCTAGAGCCAACTTCTCAATGTGGGTGTAGTTGAGTTTCGGTCCGAGTAAACCTCGTCTAAGATAGTAGATAACATGCTCCTGAAGCGTGTCATCTTCTTGCACCAAGACCATACCGATAGTGGAATCTACTGCAACCAGATATAACAAGAAGTCCTTGGCATAGTCAAGCAAGCTGAGCAGAGGGGTGAAAATAAGGGCATTTTTCGGTGCATTGAAAGAACACTGAGCTGCTTCATCCCAATAAAAAGGGACCCCTTTTTTCAATAACTACATAAAACCATTTGTAATCTTGACATAGTTGGCAATGAGTCGTCTTAAAATTTTTTCTTTGCCTTGGAGGCTTAGAAGTTGTGGTACCATGCACAGGGGATGCAATTGAACTATTGCTTTAACCTTGAGAGGGTCAACCATTATCCCTATGTTGGATACAATGAAACCCAACAAACATCCTTACGTAACACATAATTACACTTATTTGTATTCAACCACGTCCGATAATAGCGACACCATTCAAAGATAATTCAAATATGTTTAGGATGACCAGATCTCTTCTGAGAATGCAACGTGAGATCATCTAGATAAGCTTCAACTATATGCTTGAGGATGTGGAAATAAAACGACATGGCCCACTGAAAAGTGGCTCCAACATTTTTAAGAACAAAATACATTTTATTGTACGTGAAGGTACCTCGAGGACATAAAATTTGGCTTATGTTGATCCTTGGGCCGGATTTGAATCTGATTATAAACAAAAAAACCATCCATAAAGGAGAAAATATCACAACCTGCACATTCATCGATGATTTGATCAATGAAGGGGGTAGGAAAGTTGTCCTTCAAACATGCCTTATTCAAATTTTGAAAGTCCATGCACACTTTAATTGTGGAATGGGATTTAACACCCATTCAATTAACTAGACCCAGTAAATGAAACCAACTTTGATCAATTTCTGTACTTCGACATTAATAACCACCGCTTTCCTAGAGATGACCAGGCGAAGCTTCTGATGGAAAAGCTTGGCATCAGGGTAAGTTCTAATTTTATGTTCTACAATTCAAGGGTCAATGCCTGACATTTCCTCATAAGACCAAGAAAAAACATCACAAAACTCCTTAAACAACTCAGTGTAAATCTAGACCTCTTTAGGAGAAAAATCTTCCCCAATGAAAACATTTTCTATGACGCCAGGTGTTTTGGAGATGTTGATAGGAATCGTTTTAGATATTCATGCCATGTTACCTTTGGCATAAACCATGTGAGTTTCCAAAGGGTTAACTCAATGCGAAACATCTCCTTTAACGGTCGTAGTGAACTCTCCTACCTCTACTCTTCTAAGCTCGAGTAGAAAATATGATCTATGATTTAGATCATCCCAAGGCCTATTGGGACCTGTCATTGCCTCTAGAATCACCTCATCATAAGGTAAGTCCGATTCTAAAGAATCATGAGAAGGGAGAGAGTCTTGAGCTCAAATAGGCTCCAGAACAAGATCCAACTCTTGAGGGGGAGCCAGATTAGAGTTGGCCGAAGCTTGCTGGACAATGTTGTACACAACCTCAACTATGGATAATGGCATGGCTATACCAGAATTCCCTATCCCTTCCATTGAATCCGATGGGGAAGGTAACTTCCATGGATCATCAAAATAAATTGTGCGAAACAAAGTAACTTGTAAAACCACATATTTAGGATGATCAGGGATAGCCGAAATATACTTGAAGTCATTCGAAGGTGGAGGGAAATCGAAAGTTCCCATCAGGGATGGAAATAAAACAACACCTAAGTTGATGGTACCTTTCTGTGGATTATCAATCATTGGGACTGTGGATGCCCCCGATGAAGGATTAGGACGAGAGAAGGACAATTGGCCGATGATAACTATCCTACCTTTGTGAGGAAAGCATAGTACTCAAAAAACCTAGGATACCACTGCCATCATGGCGTAAGTCCAACTGCGCCCTATAAAAATTGTAGTTGAGAGGCACATCGACCACTTCAACCTCTACACACACGATTTTACCGTCCAACTACATGGGGAAGGAGGGAATTGTGCCATGCGGTTGAAAATATCATCTATCAAATGCAGTTAACAAATTCAAAGACAAAGATAGCTTGGGTTGACCAATAACCTTCCAACATGCTAGAGACATGACACAAGTTGATGCCCCCTCTTCTACCACCATGTGAAAGATGCTCCAATTTCAATATTTCATGGGGTAACCTACTACTATCTGAAAAAAAAAACATGATAGGGTAAACAAGGCTTCACATTGGAAGGATAAAAAAAATACTTCTTGAGCTACTAGGTTCAGAGGCACCCAAAGTAGACAATAAAGACTTTCTCTGCGATGAGAAACTTTGGAGGAATTCCAAAGCACACATAACACAAGGAGTCTACACCAGATATTATATAATAGAGTAGTTCTGGGCTACTTTCACATTAGGGTTGTGAGAGGATTTCTTAAATGCACCTTTAGGGATGTGAGATATGGCTTCCCCCATTGGTTTATCAATTTGAAGAGGAGCCAATGGGTTTGAATCTTCCTTACCTTTATCACTAGATTCAAGGGTTTTGTAATCACGGGCCCTAGTATAGAGATGTGCATCCACCTTCATGATGTAGACATTTGAAAATCCATAAGACTGTGTGGGAGCACCTTAATTGCCCCTAGGAACATTAGCTGATGAGGAGCCTTGCATCAAATTATACCCTTGTGGAAAGGGGTTGGTTAACACAACAGACTATTATTGTGTCAACAAATTTTGGGCTTTCTTGATCCGAGGGCATTGATGAGTAAGATGATCATCCTTGCAAATATTACAAGGGAACTTAAATTTTTTTTTTCCCTCACCAGCATCACTAGTATCCTTTTTGTCATTTCCTTCCTTACCCTTCTTACCCTTTCCTTTCTTCTTTATCTTGGATGGTTGGTCATCCTTGGATTTTGTCATTTTCACAATATGTACTTCCGACGTAGGGGTAGTGGAGGCAACCACACTAGGAGTTTGGATGGCCAAAAATTGTTTTATTGATAACTACTTCATTTTAATAGACAATGAATCTGTGGACTTTGTCTGCACTGATCCTACAATGTTGTCAGCATGAGGTCCACGATTTTTCTTTGTCAAGTCGAGGGTTGATTGTGGTGCATCGGGAATGATCTCATAAAGCATGCAAGACTGAGAATACATTATCTCCAGGTGCTGAGCTCTCATAATTTCCTCTTCCTTTGAAAACACCCTCGAAGTTGTGGTTAGCTTTTTATCTCGGGAGGTAGTCTACATGTTTGTCTTGTATGCGGAAGTTACCTTGTACCTACACTACTAGACACTTGACTTTGTAATGGGTTTTTATAAAGTTGTGATAAAGTGGTTCTTTTATTAAAGTGACATTTTAATAAAGTGTACCTTCTAATATTAAAGTGATTTTATTTCATAAAGTGCACTTATGTTGTAAAGTGAAAATGTACTTTAATATTTTAAAGTGATTTATTTTGGAGGAAATGAATCATGACCCTTGATCTTGTAAAGGAAAGATTAGATCTTGGCCATTGGATCTAGGGTTGGAGAAGGTGAAGGGTCACTTTCAGATTATAAGAGAATTCATTGGGTAGTGTGCAAGACACAATTGAGAAGGAGATTGAGAGAGATTTTCGAGTAATCTCTAGAGAGGGAAGTTAGGGCAGCAAAGAGGGCACATTTCCCAAGAGATATTGGGAGCAAATCCCAAGGGAACAATTTTTTTTGAGTGCTAAGTTATTTTTCTGCTATTGGAGGTTGTACTGTATGGATCCGTACAATCCATAGAGTCGGTACAACAAGGGGAAGATGGCACAAAAATCGAGGCAAGCATTGGCACGATTTTCTAGGATGTTTTGAGTGTTTTTCTTGCTACTGCGCCATACAGGAAATTTCTTACAATAGACTATGGGAACAAATTGCAAGGTGTTGTTTTCTGGGAAGACTGTACAACAGTACGAACTTGGCACATTTTTCGAGGCAAAAATTTTTGGGGCTATTTTAGTGTGCTGTAAGTGGATTTCTCTTGTTGGAAGTAATATTTATTGCTGCTGATATGTACTTTCCTGAAGCTGAATAATAAATCTCTCTCTCTCTCTCTCTCATTGGTTTTCCCCACATTGGGGTTTTTCCTGACATTGCCTAAATTTCTGAGTTTTTCATGGTTGAATGGTTGTTGTTCATTGTGTTTATTCCACTGCATTTTTTTTTAGCAAAGTGTATTTCTGCTTATGGTAATTTATGAATGTGGGTTTATAAATTTCAGAGTTCATAGAAGACAATTATCTCTGGGTTTCTAAGTGTATGAAAAAATTATTTACTTGTTGATTTTTTCATTTAAATTTCTACATGGTATCAGAGCTTGGGCTCTGAGTGACAGTGAGTAGTGAGACTTTTGGGCAAGGGTTGAAGGGGGAAATCTGTTGTTTGTTTTCCTTTGAATAATGAAAGGGAATATGGCTACATGCATTAGATTTTCTGATCGGTTGAATGGAATTTCCAACTATTTGCAGTGGAAGGTCCGGATGTCATTTGTTCTCAAGGAGAACATTATTTAGAACTATGTCAGTTCTGTTGTTGTGGCTCCCACAATAGATCTTTTTGCTTTGGATTTGCATGAGGTCAAGGAGGCCAAATCTCAGAGGATTATTCTCGATGGGGTGAAGGACCACCTTATCCCACACTTGGCTGAGAAGAAGACAACCCAAGAGATGTGGGATGCACTTAAGAACTTATTTGAGATGAAGAATAAAAACCAGAAGATGGCCTTGAAGGATAAGCTGCATGATACCAATATGGGTAAGGGGGAGAGTCTATCTTCTTATCTTACCTGGGTAGATCAAGTGAAAGATGAGATGGCTGCAGTTGGGGAGGTATTATCGGATTCATAGATGGTGAGGATAGCCTTGAAAGACTTCACCAAGGAATGGGAATTCTTTGTGAAGTGTGTGGTAGGTCATGAGCATATTCCATATTGGAGAAGACTGTGGGATGATTTCACTCAGGAGGAGATCTGGGAAGGATCCCAGAGTAGTGGAAAAAAGACAGATGGAGCTAATGAGAATGTTTCTCTTGCTGCAATGAGTAAGAATAAAGGAAATTCCAAGAGGGACTTGAGTAAAGTCATATGTTACTATTATAACCAGTTGGAGCACCTTGCTTCTCATTGTCCTGAGAGGAGGAAGAAGAAGAAGGAGCAGCAGGGGCCTGAGATAGATTCTACAACAACCATGGAGGACTTTGCTTCCAAGTATGACAAGGAATTCTCTTTGGTTACTCTAGTATCCAGTGTCGACAATGGAGGATTTGGGGGTGATATCAGATGGATTGTTGACAATGGATCCTCTTGTCACATGACGAGAATCTGGCGAGTATTCCTTATTATCACAAAGACAATTCTTGACTGATTGATGGAGAGTGAAGGTGGTATGGCGTGAGATGTATTTGAAGTTGGAAGGGTTAGATTCCGACTTGAGTATGGAGGATTCCTGGAGCTTGATGGAGTTCTCTTTGTTCCAGGGTTGAGGGTTAACATGCTCTCAGTCTCAGCCTTGGAGGATGATGGATATTGTACATTGTTCAAGAGAGGGTATGTATTTATCTATAGGGAGGGAGTGGACCCGATGGAACCATAGATGATTGGTGATTGGGTGGGAAGGTTGTACATGTTGTGAGGACAACCTTCAAGATATAATTCAACGTTGGATGAGGAGCAAGAGGCTTCTGAGACTGCGACGGGTCCAAGGATTCAGTCGTGCATTTTGAGAGAAGACATGGGTCTCTTCTGAGCACTGACAGGAGGCTCAACTGGTATGATCGAACCGATGCTCAGGGTGGATTGGGTTCTCCTAGGAGCTTGGGGTTCAGAGTAGCTGCCAGGAGAAGATCTTCTAGTTTGAGTTCTGTGCAGGTGTTGAGGTGGGATCCGAGTTCAGAGGGAGCTCCTACTGAACACAGTGTGATGGGAGTAGATGATGGAGATGACAACGAGTACATCCCTCAGTAAGAGGGAGTGTTATCTTTTTAGCTTGGGAGGTACTCCACATGTGTGTCTTGTATGTGGAAGTTACCTTGTACCTACACTACTAGACACTTGACTTTGTAATGGGTTTTTATAAAGTTGTGATAAAGTGGTTCTTTTATTAAAGTGACTTTTTAATAAATTGTACCTTCTAACATTAAAGTGATTTTATTTCATAAAATGCACTTATGTTGTAAAGTGAAAATGTACTTTAATATTTTAAAGTGATTTATTTTGGAGGGAATGAATCATGACCGTTTATCTTATAAAGGAAATATTAGATCTAGGGTTGGAGAAGGTGAAGGGTCACTTTCAGATTATAAGAGAATAGATTGGGTAGTGTTCTAGACACAATTGATAAGGATATTGAGAGATATTTTTGAGTAAGCTTGAGAGAGGGAAGTTAGGGCATCAAAGAGGGTGCATTTCCCAAGATATATTGGGCACAAATCCCAAGGGGACATTTCTATTTGAGTGCGGAGTTATTTTTTCATTGTTGGAGGTTGTACTGTACAAATCTGTACAGTCCGTATGACAAGGGGAAGAGGGCAGGTAAATCAAGGAAAGCATTGACATGCTTTTCTAGACCATTTTTCTCCCCCTTAGAATCAACCTTTTCCTCAAGGCTTGAGATGAGGAAATTGCTGCAGAATGTTAGCAGGCTCCCAGGTGGCATCTACTGGATTTGTATCTTTCCATTGAACTAACACTTCCTTGATGGTACACTGACGAAGACGACTCTCTCACTGGTCCAAAAATTCTTGTGGTTGCAACCAAATGGATCCTTCTTCATCCAACTCATGAAGGTTGGTTTGAGTTTGGCACTTAGTTCCAATCACCTTATTTAAGCAAGAGACATGAAAAACAGGATGGATATTATAATGATTGGGTAAAGATAACTGATAGGACACCTTCCCAATGTGATTGAGAACTGTATAAGGACCATAAAATTTGGGTCCCAGTTTCTGACAATGTTCAGCCTTGAGTGAAGTTTGCTTATAAGGTTGCAACCGAATAAATACCTGGTCTCCTTTAGCAAATTTCCATTCTAAGCGACCTTGATTAGCTTGTTGCTTCATGCGATTATGAGCCATGACCAAATTCTCTTTGAGGGTACGAAGAATAGCCTTGTGAACTATAAGTGTTTGGTCAATCGCCTGGACCTTTGATACACCTGGCATGTAGGAGAGAACTGAAGGTGGATTTTGGCCATATACTGCTTCAAAAGGAGTCATGTGAGTATCTATATGGTAAGAAGTGTTGTACCACCATTCAACTAATGGTAACCATTGAGCCCGTTGATTTTTCCTTCAGAGGAAAAACACCTCAAATAAGTCTCCAAACACTTATTGACAATTTCAGTTTGACCATCAGTCTGGGGATGATAGGCAGTGCCGAGATGCAATTGGGTGCCCTAGATTCTGAACAATTCTTGCCAAAAATTTCTGGTTAAAGTTGGATCTCGATTAGAAACAATAGAATGAGGCATGTCATGAAGCTTGAAGATACGATCGATGAAAATTTGAGCCACAATTGATGCACTAAATGGGTGTTGAAGAGAATAGAAATGAGCATACTTGGAAAGACGATCCACAACCACCATGATGACAGACTTATTTCTTGACTTAGGTAATCCCACAATAAAATCCTTAGAGATGTCCCTCCAAATAGTGGGTGGAATCAGAAGCAGTTGGAGTGGGCCAGGAGGTTTCATGGTTTCACCTTTGTTGCGTTGACATACATCACATTTTGTTACAAAAGTGCGAACATCCTTTTTCATACCATCCCAGAAAAAAGAACGTTTAACCCAGTCATAGGTTTTGGTAAACCCTGAATTCCCTGCTGTGGGAGTAGCATGAAGCTCATAAAGCACCGTGGATATAAGTTGTGACTATTTACTTAAATATGACCTTTGTAGAGAAGTTCATCGTTGTGCCAAGAGTACCCTGTGGAAACTAGAGAGTTGGATTTCAATTGTTGGATCATATGCAATATTTTAGGATCATGTAGCCATTCTTGGTGCACATCTTGGAGCCAATCTGGTACAATGAAGGAGAGGGAAAAAAGGGACCCTTCATCTCCATATTTTCGAGAAAGAGTGTCAACAACCACATTTTCTTTTCCTTTATTGTAAATGATCTCATAATCATAACCAAAGAGCTTAGTTACCCATTTTTGGACCTCTCGGGAGGAAGGCCATTGCTCTAGAAAATACTTGAGGCTTTGATGATTTGTCTTAATTTGGAAGCGTTTCCCCAAGAGATAAGGGCGCCAAAGATCCAATACATGCATAATAACCAAAATTTCCTTTTCATAGGTTGATTGGCCCAACTGGAGTTCAGACAATTGTTTTCTAGTAAAGGCCAAAGGTCTACCTTCTTGCATAAGGACAACTCCAATTCCTATGCCCGAGGCATCACATTTGAGGACAAAGGTTTTTTTGAAATCAAGAAAGGCCAAGACTAGAGTAGTACACATAGCTTCCTTAAAAGATTGAAAAGCTTGATCCATTGCGAGATTCCAAGTGAAAGAATTATTTTTAAGGAGAGCAGTGAGAGGGGCCACAATCTTCCCATAATTCCAAACAAACTTGCGATAATATCCGGTTAAACCCAAAAAAATATGCAAGCTTTTGATAGTCTTGGGGCAAGTCCAATCCTGCATTGCTTCAATCTTTTTAGGATCCACTCGGACACCATCCTTTCCAACAATATGACCCAAGTACTCTACTTCTGAGGCTCCAAAGGAACATTTAGAGTGTTTGACGAAAATTTGGTGCTGCGAGAGTAGATGGAGAATTTGATCCACATGGGAAAGATGAGATTGCCAAGTTTTACTATAGATGAGAATATCATCAAAGAAAACTAAGACAAAATGATGGAGAAAAGGACGGAAGACATGATTCATGAGGCTTTGGAAGGTGGAGGGGGTATTAAACAGGCCAAAGGGCATGACCAAAAACTCATAGTGACCCTCATGAGCTCGAAATAAAGTCTTGGGTATGTCAGCTTCTTGCATACGTATCTGCTGGTAGCCAGAATGCAAATCAAGTTTAGTGAAGTACTGAGCACCACTCAACTCATCCAAGAGATCATCAATGACAGGAATGGGGAACTTGTCCTTGATGGTGAGTTTATTTGGGGCACGAATGTCGGGACACATGCGCCAAGTACCTTCTTTCTTAAGTACCATGACCACATGGGAATAATAAGGGCTGGTACTAGGGCGGATAACACCCGCTTGGAGAAATTCCTGCACTATTTTCTCAATTTCATTCTTTTGGGAAAAGGGGTGACAATAAGGGAGAACATTAGGAGGAAGACTGCCAGGAAAAAGGGTAATGGAATTATCATGAACAACACGAGAAGGAGGAATTCGCTGAGGGGTGGAAAAAACAACTTGATGTTTGGAAATGATAACTTGGAGGTCAGGATGCATAGAGGGTGTCTCAACGGCTTGAATAGAATGGAATTGAGCAATGATACCAGAGTGGCCTTTCTTGAGGATATTTTCTGTATGATGGGAACTAATGATATCAAGAGAACCAATTGTGAGACCTTGGAATTGATACCTTTGTCCTTCCTGTTGGAATTTCATGGTTAATTCCTTAAAATCCATAAGAATGGGACCTAAAGTGCGTAACCATTCAACACCTAGCACAATGTCACAACCTCCCATGTCAATGGAAAACATATGAGATTTTAGTTGGTAATTTCCAATTTTAAGACAAACATTTTCACAACACCCACCACATTTCATGGACCCACCATTGGCTATCATGATTTGAAAATTATTGACAACACAAATATAGAAATTGGTTTCCTGGGAAATGCGACGATGAATAAAATTGTGGGTGCTACCACTGTTAATAAGGATGATGACCTTCCTGTGCTTAATGTAGCCAATGAGATTGAGTGTTTTTGGGGTCGAGAATTCATTGAGGGCATGCAAGGAAATAAGTGGGTCAAATTCAGGCGGGCCAGTTTTAATATTATGGTAGCTACAGGAGGTATTTACCTCCACGTGTGAACCTGATGAGAATAGAAGACTCCAGAAACCAAGAGAAAACCCTAATGAGTTGGATAATAACTCTAGAAGTCTTGTCAGCTCAAGAAGATAATTTATATTAGGTTATTAGCCTCCAAGAGAAGAAGTCAGCCATAAATAATAATAATATACTGAACGGACACATATCCAGAAGGAGAAGTCGACCCTAGCAAATCTGGCAGAACCAGTATACATACAGGGCGCCAATTCTCATTTTGACACATCTCAGAATTGTAGTTCCTAGTTGGTGTGCACTGCAGTTCCCAGTTTGGTGCGCACATGTGGAGGAGGTTTGCAGGTGCAACTGCAACAACAACTAGTTTTTAGTATTGTCTTGGACTATCTCTTGGCTAGGGTTTGGACTATATGATCAAATATTGTTGGTGCGCTATCCTTGGAGGAAGATGCACTACACCTTGTTTGTCTATCCAACCTAGGGTTTTCTTCCGGAGTAATTCTCAGTCAAGGTTAAGGTGCTCGGAGGGTGGCTTCGGCCTATGGTTGGGTGACGAGGGTATCATCAATGGTAAAATGAGAACACCATCTTCTATATTCTAACAGGTTATGGGCCCACACCTCCTTCATTCAGTCTAAACGCTGGAAGGAAACATAGCTGCTAGGATATTGAGCTCATCGAGGAACCACCGCTAGGGTTACTAGCATAAGCAGCTTCCAAGACACTGCCGCTAGGGTTACTAGCAGGAGCAGTTGCAGAAACCTTAAAACTCTTATTGAAGAATCTTAAGTGAAGAGATTGACCTAATCTCCAGATAGATCAGTGCACCCTAACTTAGTGCATCTCCTGATACTCTCAGCAAGCCAAGACGTGAAGTTTGAATTTCTGGTAAAATCTAGGGTTTGACCAAGTCAAGTAGCCATGACTAACTCTATGAAGTCTGAGAACAAGTTAGATGGAGCCTCTAACTTTGGAGCGTGGAAGAAAAGGATTGACCTCATCCTTTCCAAGAATAAAGTACTGGACATCGTGAAAGGAAAGATCATGAAGCCAGAGTTTGAAGAAGGAGAAGAGAAGGAACCACAGAACGTTGCAGCTATGGAGAAATTCAAAGATGTTGACATCAATTCCATGAGTATCATAGTGGATTCCATAAAAGACCACTTGATACCCTACATCTCCCATCTTGACTCATTGAATAAGATGTATGATGCCCTAACAAATCTCTTCTCAGTAAAAACCATTGGACAAGTTATGAGTCTGAAGAATGAGCTCCGTGACATGAAGATGAATGATGATGACAACATAACATCATACTTTGTAAGAATATCCTAGTTAAGAGATCAACTACAAGCTATTGAAGAGATCACTTCAGAGAAGGAATTGGTGAACATAGTACTCAATGGTCTTCCCAAGACATGGAATGCATTTTCCGCAAGCATGAACACAAGGAAGGAGTACCGAACATTTGAAGAACTTTGGACTTGTTGTGCTCAAGAAGAATCAAGGATCAATGCAAAAGAGAAAACCCAAAAGAAGTACAATGATCAAGCCTTGACAGTAAGATTCAAGAACTTCAGGAACAAAAGGAAGTTTGGTTCAAGGAGGAAGCCAAATCCAGAGAAAGACATTTCAAAAGTACAATGCTTCAACTGTCAAAAGTACGGTCACTACAATAATCAGTGTCCCGAGCTAAAGACAAGGAAGGAGAAACATGAAGCATCGATTGTCGAAGAAAAGGAACCTATAAAGAAGACTAAGCAGGATGGAAGAGACTTCTTCTTCTAAAAAGGTAACAACACTCTTCTTATTTCTTGTACATATCTTGTTTGCATCGTCTCTGTACATATCTTGCATATCTATAATATGTTCCAAGAAGAACTATACCTATGGAAGAACAAACAAGATGGAAATGGATATCATTAGATAATACACATGAAAGGATGAGATACAAATCATGTGGAAGCTATTAAGCTGAATCAATCATGAAGAGACTCAGTAGAAGCAAAGACATAAAGAAGTCAACAATCGAGAGGAAATTGGAAAAATACTTATGACATTTTATAAAAGACAACAAGATGGAAGCATGGACTCTGTTAGACAAGAGAGCCAATTATATATTTCAGAAGACAATAAGGATGCAGATGGAAGCATGGACTCCGTTAGACGGAGGGAGCTGATTATATGCACTCTTACATGAAGCAAGGATTATGAGGGAGCTAATCCTATGACCCATTGAAGATGATGAAGTATATATATCCATGGTAGCAGCCATAAAAGACAGTACATGTTCAGTTCAACCGCAGAAGAAGACTTCTTCGAAAAGAATCCTTAAAGTATTCCTAGTTGTCCATCCAGATCCATGATCCTATGATGAAAATAAGAAGTGGAATCTCTAGGGCATGGAATATATAAGAAACTCCATGGATCCAAGAGCTAAAGAAAAACATGAAGAAGAACATGAGGATTCCAAGAAAGAAAGAGGAACCGGAACAAGCAGTCATTGTATCAAGAATCACAAGATTACCAGCCTGATATGAACTCACTAAAAGCAATCAAGAAGAAGAACTGAAAGTCGTGATGAAGAACAATGTATGGAAGACTTATGAATGAAATCATTGCGAGATATAGAACCATAGGTTCTCCCAGATGGAGGGAGAAGACTACGATGATTACTTGTTCCAGTAAACTAGACTTATCTCTACATAAGTCATTATATCATCTGCAACATCCATGAGTCGGAATTCTACATCAGATGAATGCAAAGATTGTTCTCCAGAGAAATTGAATAAAGAGCGTATGAAGAGCAATCTAAAGACTTTGAGGCATACCAAAAAGAGATTCCTGTATGCAGATAGAAGAAGATAACTTGGTGGAGAACCTCCAGTGCACAACCGAAGCATGGTGAAGATTTCCTATAAAGATGACTACTCAGTAGATCAGATCTCATGATGATAGAAGAAGTGCCACATAGATATGTTCCAGCTTTCCAACTATGATATACTCTATTCTTCAGATCTACATGAAGCCTTCACAGTGTTCTAGACTAAAGTACATTTGAAATCAAGCATTACATAATCCATGATGAAGTCCAGAAAGGAGAAAATGATTCTCCAATACATATCTCCACAGATGAGTAGATAAGTAGACATTTTGGTAAAGCTTCTATCCAAGATGAAAGAGTTTGCGTACTCAAGCTAGAGCTCATGGAAACAACTTCCCTCTTATTGAAAAAGGAAGAAACGACTCTCCAAGTTAGGAGGTAGCATTGAAAACATTATTGAAGACATTCATCTTTAAATTTGAAAAATAGTCCATCTTGGACAGATGCTTTCCTGTTCGGAAAGTGGATTGAGACTTCTGACGAACAATGACTTTCCATTGTGGTTAACATGGGAAGTAGTATCATTGTTGATGTATCATAGACACCGAATTCCCATTGTGGTTAACATGGGGAGTGGTCTAGGGAAGTCTCTCTTCTTGAGGGTTACTCAAGAAGACTGGCCCGCCTCACCGGACATCGATTTCTCATTGTGGTTAACATGAGGAATGGTCCATTTTGGAGGTTGATGCAGGACAGTCTTTTCCTCTTGTGGTTAACGGAGGAAATGGTCCGGAAAATCATTCCTTAGGTTTTATACATTCTCTCCAGGGTGCACTTTGATTAGTGTAGGAGGAATGGCCCAGGGTGAGGAATGGTCCAGGCTCAACAATCAGGGACAAACATTCCTTAGGGTTTATACATTCTCTCCAGGGTGCACTTTGATTAGTGTAGGAGGAATGGCCCAGGGTGGGGAATGGTCCAGACTCAACATTCCTTAGGTTTATACATTCTCTCCAGGGTGCACTTTGATTAGTGTAGGAGGAATGGCCTAGGGTGGGGAATGGTACAGACTCAACATTCCTTAGGGTTATACATTCTCTCCAGGGTGCACTTTGATTAGTGTAGGAAGAATGGCCCAGGGTGAGGAATGGTCCATGTTCAGAAGACAGGACAATTATTCTTCCTTTTTTGAGAAGAATAGTCAAGATATCTCATTGTTCTACTATGAGGGCATATATTCTTTCATATCTCACAGACGTGAGTGAAAGATTGGCCCAGAAAATTCAATTTATATCATAACATTGTTTTTGTGCAGGTTGCTATCAGATGTTTGTTATGAAGACAATATATGTAGACTACTGTGGTGGATATGTTCCACTGTTCCTGAGGCGGATATTCTTTCAGAGCTGACAGATGTGAGTGAAAGATTGGCCCAGATGATTCAGTTTATATCATAACATTGTTTCTATGCAGGGTGCTATCAAATGTTTGTTTTGAAGACTGTATGACAGTAGATGAAGACTACTGTGGTGGATATGTTCCACTGTTAATAACTATATGTTGCTGACCAAGTACTTGTGTGTTACTTGGTGTGGTAGTGAACCACTGGATTGTAGTTATGTACTACTATGGATAGACACAATTGTGTTCTATTTTTGTTCTATCTGCCTCGAAGACTATCAATAGTTTATTGGAAATAATCACCATCCAAACGAATGATGAACATAGATTTTTCAGACGGAAATTGGTTCAGAGCATTTACTCCTCTAGATTATAAGAGTGGCTCTTGTATCACTCTATGGTGTGAGTGACTTATCCAGCATCATGTCTAATTACTCAGATGAAGTATGGTTTCGAGAGATGATGCAACTGATGGTGATGGTGATGCTCATGATCTAGTCATGAGATAGTCTAGATGACTATATTGATGCTACCGGGTAAATGGTATGTTTTATGTGCTCAAGACCATTACCTATAATACCTCCCTAGCTAGAAGGGAGTGTTAATATTATGGTAGCTATGGGAGGTATTTACCTCCACATGTGAACCTGATGAGAATAGAAGACTCCGGAAAGCAAGAGAAAACCCTAATGAGTTGGATAATAACCCTAAAAGTCTTGTCGGCTCAATAAGATAATTTATATTAGGTTATTAGCTTCCAAGAGAAGAAGTCATCTAGAAATAATAATAATATATTAAACAGACACATATCTAGAAGGAGAAGTCGACCCCAACAAATTTGGAAAAACTAGTATAAATACAGGGCGCCAGTTCTCATTTTGACACATCTCAGAATTACAGTTCCCCGTTGGTGCGCACTGCAGTTCCCAGTTTGGTGCACACATGTGGAGGAGGGTTGCAGGTGTAGCTGCAACATCAACTAGTTTTCAGTATTGGCTTGGACTATCTCTTGGCTAGGGTTTGGACTATCTGATCAGCTATTGTTGGTGTGATATCCTTGGAGGAAGATGCGCTACACCTTATTTGGCTATCCAGCCTAGGGTTTGCTTCCAAAGTAATTCTTAGTCAAGGTTAAGGTGCTCGGAGGGTGGATTCGACCTATGGTTGGGTGACAAGGTATCGTCAATGGTAAAACGAGCACACCATATTCTATATTCTAACAGTCAGTAGGCTCTTGGGTGGCATCGGGAAGGGAGGGTTCTTCAACAAGGGGAACTGTCACATCCTCTTCAGGAAGATCTTCGAAAATGGACATAAATAGTTTTTGTTCCTTACACTTGTGCCTCGAAAAATCTTTTTCGTCACAATTATAACAAACACCCTTTAGTTGGCGTTCAACCATTTCATCCCTAGTTAGTTTTTGGACCTTGAGGGGAGTGACACAGGGGTTAGGATTAGTGGGTGGAGGGTGAGGAACAAAAGGGGTTTTTTTTTCTGGAAAAAAAAAACTTGTTGGGCCTCTTTAGCACGCTGAGTAGCTTCCAACCAAGTTGGAGGGTGGGCCATGAGAACCTGGGATTGGATTTCACCTTTGAGACCACTGATAAATCATTCATGGAAGAACACATCTGACATGCCCTATCAATATAGTGGGTATCAATATCAAAACATGCATAGATCTCAACAACAAACTGGGTCCAGGAAATATACCCCTGACGTGAATTTTTTCGCCATTGCCAACATTGCCAGCATTCAGGATCTAGATAGAGGACATCATAGCAAAGTTTGGCCAACTCATCAGTAATACCATGTAAAGAAAAATAATTCTCCATTTGAGTGACCCAACCCGTAGGATCGGAGCCATCAAATTTATCGACCTATACGCGGGGAAGACATGGTTCATGATGAAAGGAGTTGGATTGAAAATGCAAAGACTAAGAGGAATCAACAACATCAGGTTGGTATGATGAGGAAGGACCCGTAGGGCGGTTCAACAATTGATTAACAACAAACTGGAGGGAGGTAAATTGGGTTGTGAGGTTGGATTCCATGTTGTTAAATTTGTGCTCTAATTTGTCAATGCGGGAATGGGTAGAATCCATTTGAGATGTGATATGCTCGATGGAGACATGGGCTTGATTGATGGAATGTTAAGCCCTAATATTGGCTCATTACCCCTTAATTGGGGCATATTAGATTAGTAATGTTATTTTATTTATGTCGGATTTAGGCCATTAGTTGTAATTTATATTAGTAATGTTATTTTATTTATGTCGGCTTTAGGCCAT
>ML777366.1:480801-495322 GCA_009831015.1 Picea engelmannii | reverse complement strand
TGGAGTGTGGAGTGGGTAATAGTGGTTATGCCTCATGTTTTCCAATTTCTTAGTAAATTAAAAATATTTGTACTAGTTTTACCTCAAGTTACCCTTGCTTTGAATTCTAATGCATGTTGAAGTGGAAACTAAGCAGAACATGATGAAATGTTTGCAGAATCATGATGTAGATTGCTGAAATTTGAAGATAAAGTGGAGCAAGGATGAGAACTGATGGATATCTAGGAGATAACTAATGAATGTTGATCTGCTAAAATTCCTTATGTCTCTCTCTCCCCCACGCATGTTGGTTTGCATGTCCTCATGCAAACTCTTATTAGCACAAAAATTGTTGCAAGCTGAAAGAGGAGTATGTGGAACTGGTGAATGTTGATTGAAGGATGGAAATGAAGCATGTCAAAGCTGAGAGATGCTGAAAATATCCTACAAAAATTACCCTCGAAAGAGATTTAAATTTATGTATTGTTGGTACAGGAACCTACTAGTTTTTGTACCAGCAGTACCAAAATATAAAAATCTAAAAGAACTAAACCAATACTGTTACTATGAGAGAAGAAATAAACATTGATGTTATGCCAAAGAAACAACCAAAACTTAAACTTTATCCATGCTTGTAAATTTGGAAATGAAATTAATTTTAAAACATTACAAGCATAAAGGAAATTCCTAAATTACTTATTACATACTATTTCATCAATCATTAACAATTGTATGCTAAAAAAAACATGTTAATTATGATGGGCGATTTTTCCTCTCATCCTTGAACATGAAAACATGAGGAGATAAGTGGTCTTTAACAAATGAGAAACCGATAGGAAACCAATTATCCCTATTTATTTTATCAGATAATTTTTGTCATTCAGGTGATATTGATAAAGTTCGCATTCGAGTTTATTAGACTCCTACACTTATGGGTCCCACCTCTAGGACAATGACATCTTGGGTATGAATGATGGGGTCTTAAGACCATCTTACGAACATTCTCAAATGGAAATTAGATGAGGTTCATTAGCCTTTTGTTCAACCATTCATGCTTCTTCTTAAGGATTTACACAAGTATAATGTTCATATGAACAAATATAGATTATGCATAATGATAGACATTAAAATCAGAACCCATTGCCAACAATCATGTTCAGTACTCCAATGGGGTAATTTTGACATCTAATAAATATCCTTCCTAAGTAGAATGCCCCATTTCCCATGAGCCTGTTCAGTACCCTGATGGGTTTGCCTAGTTATACCACAAGATGGTACCCGCTGCCAGCATACCTGTTTAGTATCCCGATGGGTTAGACTCTTACACCCATTTTCCATCAAAGGCTCTTGTCCCAATATTTACCCTTAAGATACAATTTATAGATTGCTTTCGCATGGGTGAATGGGGAAGCATATTTGAAAACCTTTTTACATGATGGGATGGTATTGAGTTGGAAGATATTTTATAGATTGTCCATAAAAGATTGTTCGTATGAAAAATAGACTTATGTATTGATATTAGTCGAAAGAAATATCATGGTCAAACTTACTTAATGTGTGGTGAATGAGGCCATGAGAGAATGACCTAAAGGTGCCTCTAGTCCCCAAGTTCATCTTCTCCATATAAGATTGTGTTCCCTCACAAGTATAAGTTTCATTCACTCTCCTACTACTATTTGATTAGAATGCTTGAATAACAAGTTTTGATATGAAACTAAGATGTACAAGTTATCTATGGGCATCATTATGCAGACCTTAAAGATTTTGTACATCCCCATAATATTTTAAAGATTAGGCTTATGAGCATTTGTTATTATTAATAGTAAGAAATTTGTATGTAATAATAAGAAGAAATATCTTAAGTTGTTTTGGTTTTTGATGTTAGATCACCAATATTATCTTCATCTCATTTCATTTATTTGAAAAGAAACATGAAAAGATTTTGCATTTATTTAGAATTAGGTTAATTAACATGCAACTTTTACTCTATCCTATCTGAGAACAAGAAATCGTATTTCACGTGATGAATATTTCCAATGTAACCATGTGCGTAACAGGCGTAGAAAGACATTCATACTCAGGTTTGAAAGAGAAGCTTTAATGTATACCAGAGAACAAATAACCAACTGCTTTGGTGATGATGTGAAGAGTTCTTGAAGAAGAGAGTGGTGGTTCAATTTGGTTGTCGTCTGGAACCAATGTTTGATATAGTCATGATGCTCTTGGTTCAATTCCTCATTTAGACCATTCTGCATGTCTCCCTCTATCATTCTAGAAGATCATCTTCTTTCGAGTAACGAGTCTCGTCAGTGCATGTAGGATCTTCATAAAGGCATATCGAAAACTCCTTGACCTTAGGTTCTAATGGTGGCTCTCCATCGAATGTGGTCCATGATTCTTTGGTCTCCTCGATAGATTGGCAAAAAGGATCAAAGGAGAATTCTAGATCTTCTTGTGGATTTGGAGTGACATTTAAGTTCTTGACTACTCTCATGATTTTTTCTTCCCGAGAGGATGAGATTGAGATACCAGCTGCTGCTAGGATTTGAGAGTTTTGTTAAACTCTTGATCATCTTTGAATTATTTTTGTTCGTTGATGGGTTCTGTTTCACACATGGATTAGTGTAGAGGGGGGTTCCTTACAGTGCCCAAAAACTTTTAAAAATCCTAAAGAAATAAAAAGAAGCAAACTAAAATAAAATGTAATAAAACCAATTATATACTCGAAGCACCACCGTGCTACTAGGACCCTACTGTCACCAAGTTATTTATTCACACAAGTTATCTTTTCTTCTCATATATATATATATTAAAAAATGGCTAATGTTAATACAATACAAATTCTAATTACTGAAAGGAAGAGGCCAACCTAACTTTGGAGTAACCCCACTAAAGTGGATGTGTGTGCTCTTCCCTCACATCTTACCATCTTATCTCTTCCCTTAGGTCATCCTTAAAATCACACCACACTTGCATGAAAAGAAACACACTTGCATGAAAGGAACAATCAAAGCTTTGGAGAAATAAAAAAAACCTACCTATGCTCTAATCCCTTTAGCACCTCCTCAAAAACGATGCCAAAATGTTGGGATAAATATATGCACTATTAATTCCCACATTTAATTATCAATCGGGGCTTGTAAGCTTCGAGGTGCAGGCACATGAAACATAGGATCATAGCATAGGCTAACCTAATCTAAAGCCGTCAAACCAATCTTCAAACCCACATTGCATGAAATTAACACTAAGGATTCATCACTGGGACATAGGAATAACTTAGTGCTATAAAGGCTTAGATCAAATTCTTTCATGCACTCGGGGTGATGTTCGTGCGATTAATTGTGAGTAGTTTACTTAAGTTTTATGTCCTTCAATGATTATTTCCTATAGTGGATCCACATTTAAATGCAATAAAAGAAATAAGAAAATGGAATGGATTCAAATGACAGAAAATAAACTAACACCTTGGTAATAATTCCAATGCGGGAAGGCCATATCTCACGAGTTAGACCTCTAATCTGTCTGTTGGTGATTGAAGACAAAAGACAAATAAGACAAATCTTCTTTTTTGCTTTATTTTATAAGTGAATGCAAACAATAATATGTTAACATACTCAGTTTTATAATGTTTTGGACAGTAAGAAACTAATGGGTGATTTGAATGGTATTTTTGATGGGCAAATTGGATGGAAAATCATTAATGAAGGAGATAAATGCAATAAGGGACTGCCCACAGTATATTCATCATAAAAACAAAGCATATGAAGAATACACATAAATATAAGAACACAAATGTGATAGGAGAGAATGCTAAATAAATTCAAATCTCAATGTGATAATGTATTCAATTGGGAGGTTTACAATATGAGTTCTAATTAACATAACAACTGCAAAACTAAAATTAGAATTCAAACCACACAATCCAAACTGTAAATGAAATTCTAACCTTTAAACAAATTGAACAGTAAAAGAAAAATACATAAAGGAAATGCTAACTAGTCAATATACAAAGGGAAACATTCTTACCAAGTTGAGGGGCCCTACCCAATAGGTAATTTTCTACCAAAAAGAAGTCAATCCCCTTGAATGCACAAAACACCAATTATTTATTCCATCAAGCTCATAAATTACACAAAAGAAGATCACTCTCACAATAACGTTCTGACCTTAACTACAAATGAACAAATGAATCCTCTTTCAATCCTATGAAGCCTTTTTTATACACAAGAAACCATTGAAGAGTGGATGGGACCGAATCCCAAAGCTATGATTTCAAAATTTACAATTTTAGATAAAATCCCCCAAAATCTGGGTTTTATTGTAATTTGGGCAGATTCAAGTTAGGGATTCACCCATATCTTCCAAACCAATTATAATTTTGAAAAACTGCATGCGTTGTACTTAATTTTCCATATTTTAGACAAAACACATATCTTAGAATTTCTAGATTTGAATCCGCATGGAAATCGAGGCGCAAGTTGGAAGTTTGAGATTTTTACTAATTTTTGCAGAATCATTGCCCCTGAGATGGACGTCCACATGTGCGAGCTAGGTGAATTCTGACTCATGTTTCCACATGTCAACATTGTTCTGGACAAAACCCATGTCCTTGATTTTCCTCTAGAAGCATGCCACATTTTTCGACTATACTCTAGTATCGGACGATTGTTGACGTTGGTATCGGATGACCTGGAACACTTTGGTACCAGATGTTTTTTGGAACATTCTAGTACCAGATGAGATGAATTGCGAGTACTAGATGACACAGAGTGTGAGTACCAGATGGCATGGAGTGTGGGTATTGAATGCTTTTGCAGGTACCAATTGACTGTAGTGCGGGAACATATTGCTTGAACATAGAAACATAAGATTAAACCATCATCAACAAAAATATTTTATAATCATCCTTTTAATCACTAAAAATATGGAAACTTATGTATTAACCACATAGGATGAATAATATGAGATAATGGATGTTTATGGTGTAATTAGGAATATATTATTGACAAAATGAGGGGAGAAGGTGTAATGATGAGTGTATTTGTATGGTAGAAAATATGAAAAAATTGGAGCCAAAATCATTTCAGAGGAAGGAATAATAGTAGATCCAGAAAAGATAAAGGCCATTGAAGGATGGCCAATACCAAGGAATGTATCGAAAGTAAGATCATTCATGGGCCTTGCAGGTTACTATAGGAGATTTATTGAAGGATTCTCTAATATTGCACACCCAATTACTTCTTTACAGAAGAAATGTGTAAAGTTTGAGTGGACATTGGATTGTGAAAGGAATTTCCAATACTTGAAGCATTTATTAACAAGTTCTCCAATACTAAGGATTGCTGATCCAATTGAAAATTTCATTGTATGCACCGATGCATGTAAAGAAGGGCTTGGTGGATTCCTTACTCAGAATGGGTATGTGGTGTGCTATGAATCGAGGAAATTGAAGGATTATGAAAGGAACTATGAAACTCATGATTTGGAGTTGGAATCCATAGTGCATGCCTTGAATATGTGGAGGAACTATCTCATGGGAAAAATATTTGAGTTGAGGACAAACCATAGTGCTCTGAAATACTTGTTTGGACAACCAACTCTAAATGCTAGGAAAAACAGGTGGTTAGATTTCCTCAGGGAATATGATTTTGATATAAAACATATCAAAAGTAAAGAGAACAAGGTGGATTATGCAGTCAACAGGAGGGTGCATGAGATGCATGCTACAACCATTAGCATGTACCATCAAATTTAAAAGATATAATTCTAGAGGCTGCAAAATCAGATCAGAAATACATGGAGGTAAAGGAAGAACTTCAACAAGGTAATTTACAACACAAAATTAAAGACTTTAAGTTGGAAAATGATGAAATTATCAGGTACAGGGAAAACTTTATGTGCCAAATTCTCAAGAATTGAAGAATCTGATATTGGAAGAAATGCATATTGTGCCTTATGTTGGACACCCAGGTTACCAAAAAACTATTACAACTGTTAAGAGCCAATATTATTGGTCAGACACGAAGAAAGTAGTTGTTGATTTTATTGCTAGGTGTTTGGTATGCCAAAAGGTCAAGGCTGAGCATAGACACCCAACTGGTTTGCTACATTCATTTCCCATCCATGAGTGTAAACGGGAAGTTGTAACAATGGATTTTATCACTAAACTGCCCAGAAATAGCAAGCAACATGATTCTACCATGATAGTGGTTGATAATCTTACCAAAGATGCCCATTTTATTCCAATAAATCTCACTCATAAGGCAGTTAACATAGCTGATATTTATCTAAAAGAAACAACTTGATTACATGGAATGCATAAGACAATTGTATCTAATAGAGATCCAAAATTTACCTCAAATTTTTGGAAAGGATTATTCAAGGGATTTGGAACAAATCAACATTTTAGCACAACTTATCATCCATAGTTGGATGGGCAGATAGAAAGGGTGAACCAGGTAATAGAAGATATGCTAAGGATGTATGTGATCGATAAACCATCCAAACGAGAGGATTATTTTTCACTTGGTAGAAATTTTTTACAACAATGTGTACCAAGCATCCCTGAAGATTAGCCCATTTGGGGCACTTTATGGCAGAAAATGCAACACACCAGTGAGATGGGACAACCTAGCAGATCACATAGTGGTTGGGACATAACTACTCAGGGAAATGGAAGAGTAGATGATGAAAATAAAACAAAATTTGAAGGATTCCTAGGATAGGCAGAAAAACTATGCTGATAAGGGTAGGAATCATAGCGAATTTAAAGTGGGTGACCATGTGTTCTTGAAAGTAAATGCCAACAAAAGTTCCTTGAAATTGAGAAATTTCTCAAAGAAAACAACTCATTTTTGTGGGCCATTTGAAATCCTAGAAAGGATTGGGTCTGTAGCATACATGCTTCCCTTTCCTGCATCAATGTGCATTCATAATGTATTCCATGTATCATTTCTTAAAAGGTATGTACTTGATACTAATCATGTCATTGATTGGAATGTGATTCAGGTGGGGCAAGAAGGTGGTTTTCAAGTGCATTCGGTGTGCATATTAGATTGGAAGATCAAGTAGCTCCAGAATCGAGCCATAGGGAAATAAAGGTCCAATGGACTTGGTACAACCCTGAGGATGCAACTTGGGAGCATGAGGATGATATGCGGGAAAAATACTCGCATCTTTTTGAAGACTTTTGAAATTTTGGTTATATATATATATATAGACTACACTAAGGACAATGCATAAATAAGGGGGAGGAGAATGTAATGCCCCTAGAATCAACCCCAATTGTACATATAAATGTAACCGTACTTTACATATAAGATGGTGAGCTAAAGGAACAAGATCCTTGGTTTGGTTCTATGCGCTTTGAGTTAGTGCACATGAATCTCACACCAAAGGAGTGTGCACAATTTAAAATGAATATAGTGCACAATTTAATGTATATAGATTACACCTATGTAAGTGCGTAGGAAAGCCGCACTAAAAGAGGAACAATTCCATGTATACAAAGCACACATGTGTAAGTGCACAATAATGACACACTAAAATAGGAACAACTCCATGTATACAACGCACACCTATGTAAGTGCACATGAATGGCACACTAAAAGAGGAACAAATCCATGTATACAACACACACCGGTGTAAGTGTGCAAGGATGGCACACTAAAACAAGAATGAACACATTCCAGTATTCCACACATGCTGACTTAGTATGCAATTTTGGGGACCAGAGAGCCTTTTGTATATATGTCATGTTATAGTATGCACTTGTGTGAGTGCGTGAGGGTGGAATACTAAAATAATAGTGCGTACATCCCATAAGTTCCACACACACCGGTTTAGTTCACAATCTTTGTGTTTTAGAGGATGGTGATCCTAGATGCAAAAGACCAGTACTTCTTTATTGAAAATGTAAATGTAATCACATGCAATATAATGAAAACACATCACTGTGTCAAAACCAACCACATAAAATAGTATGGGACGATAAAAATCCACTAGTCGAGGTTAAGGGGGCTTAAACCCAAAGAAATATTATATTAATATTCCTTAGAAAGTATAAAGTAAGGATATTATTTTATCCTAAGTCCAAAGGAGGGGGACAAGTGGACCCAAGGTAGTTCTCAACGTGACAAGTGTCAAGTTGGGAACATGCATCCGTAGAGTTTGGAATTAGTACACTTTTTCGATCATTGGATCAAGAGGGAGGGGGTAGGAGAGTTGTCATCAGTATCGACTATTACTGTCACACATACGAGTACCCTGGTTAACTTGGATATATGGACTGAAGAGTCAGGTTGTTAGGCCCGTAGGACATTTCATTTCTCTCTAGAGGAGAGAATTGTAGGGGAATTATTTTCCCGAGGTGCCAATATGCAGTGACAAGGCTCTAAGACTTCTAGTCTGGCCTATTGCTAAATCCCTGGAAGGAATTTGGAAGCCGAAGGACTATTGAGTAGAGAAGGGGCACACTTCCTAGGGTGGGACAAACATGTGGGGAATGAGGGACTGTAGGCTGTCAGTATGAATTGGCACCTGTGACGAAGTTTCTTGTGATGGAGTCATCCGTGACTGAGTTATTTGTGACTGATTTTTCTGTTGAATGGGATACTTTAGCCCGGTTAGGAAACCTTACCCAAGTGGAGTTTATCATCATCTCGAGGGTGACCCTCTGCTAAGAGTTATGAGCAGGGTGGTCTAAGGCTGGGTGGAACATGGAAGGTCTTCACACAATTGGTGTCCTTTAATAAAAGATAAGTGTCAATTGTGTGTTACATCATGTGTTGCAGTAATAATTATGCATTTGTTTTCATGGGTTTATCCTATTTATATATATTTGTGTTATGATTATGTATATAACCGTGCATTGCATAGTATTTTTATGTTTTAATTAGTATCACATCATTTTTGTTGAATTGCTGGTAATGGAGACATTACAATATGGTATCATAATTCATAAAATTTTAAGTGGCATAGCCCAACATGTGGCTGGGTATGTTACAAATGTTCTTTTGGTAGATAGATTTAGTATAAATAGGAGTCGAGGGTGTGATAAGTTTTTGTCTTGAGAATTATTGTAATAGAGCATTTCTTTGATGGAGGTTTCCCCCTCGAAGAGGCAAGTGAATAGTGTTTCCTATCAATAAAGGTATTATTCTGGTGTTGTGGTTTCATCTATTGTGTTTTTCCACTATTATTCTCTGCAATATTTCTATTTTAGTCTATTATAATAGATCTGGTACCTTACAAATTCATTTGACTTCTTTCTAGTGGCTTTCTTTATTGGTGAGGTGGCCGATTGAAGGATTATTTCCACACCATCGTTTGACTGGAGTCATGGAAGGAACAAATCAAGTTGGGATGAAATTGAGAAGATAATTTGCACAATAAACTGCTTCATCCCAAAAGCAAGGAGGAAGATATTTAGCCTACAAAAGACATCTAGCGATTTCGACTAATGTCTGATTCTTTCATTTTGCGATGCCATTTTGTTAAGGTGTGTGAGGAATCGACCACCTCCAGTCAATACCATATCGAACCGGGTATTCTTCAAAAGTTGATTTACATACTCACCACCATTTTATGATCTTAGGAATTTGATGGTTTGACCACATTGCTTTTCAACAAAGACTCTAAACTCTTTGAACTTTTCAAATACAAGGTTCTTATTCTTCATAAAATTAACCCATGTAAAGTGAGATAAATCATTAATGAATGTCAAAATGTACCTTTCACCTACTAATGAAGGTATATTGATGAAACATACATCACTGTGAACCAACTCCACTAGGTTCTGTTCTTGCCACACTTTGCTAGAGTCAAATAGTGTCTGAGGATGCTTCCCAAGAACACAACCCTTACAGACTCCTTTCGGTGGAAACACCTTTGAGAGATCAACAACCATGTTCTGATTTGTTAGTCCATGCATAATTTAGAAATTCAGGTGTCCAAGTCGCTTGTGCCAAATTCAACTTCTCTAACCAGTGTGAGAAACAAGTGCAGTTGGTAAAGTGTCAGGTCAAGTCGTGTCACAAAATTTATACAAACCATTCATCAGGTCAAGAAGTCCATTGGAAACAATCAACTTTCTTTTCTTCAAATCATGAACATAGAACTGATCTAGGAAAAATTCCATAATTTTACCTATCCGTTTTAACTAAGCAACATACAATAGATTGGCACAAAGGTTTGGCACATGATAGATGTCAACAATCTTCCCATGTCGATAGGTAACATCACCTTGACCAACAACATCCAGAGAAAATTCATCAACAAAATATATTTTCCTCTCCTTAGATTCATCCAACCACGTGAACAAGGAGACATCCTTATCCATGTGATGAGTGCACCCATAGTCGACTACCCATTCATTCCATGTAGAATGAGACAAAAAGGATTGAGAAGTTCCAACTTGGAAGGTGAAATTATTAGCGGGTCATCGTACAAAAAACATATCTTCTTCAAGACGTTTAACCTTATCCTCTAGATTGTCTCTCTTCTTCTAGCAAACTTTCTCTACATGTCCAGTATTTCCATAGTACTGACATGTCTTCTTCTTTCTAATTCACTGTTGCAGATCTATCTATCATTGAGGTTTCTAGTCGTGGTATGCAGGTTTGTGTGAAGAGACATCAAACCATACTCTATCCCTAGGATCCATCTTGCTCTTTCCCTTGATAAAGTGGGTTTTATGTTTACCACCAAGCGTACCTTCTTCAAGTAGTATGTGTTGATCAGTAATAAAAAAGACCACAAAATATTCAAAGCTGTAATACTTGCCATATTCCTTGCATGCTTTCCAATTGGTGTGGAAAGTCAATAAGAACACGTCGAATGGTGTTCTCAAGTTCATCAGGACCAACTCAATGAGTTTTCCATCCTTATTCTGATAGTTCTTTCCACATTTTACCAATTTCAACTAAAGTTCTTTGATATGTGCCAAATAGTCGTCTATTCTGTCAAAAGAATAAGGATCGAGAGAGATCAACTCTTTCTCCAATTGCAATACGTGGCTCTTGTCGACTCGGTTGAACAATGACTTCAACTTCCTCTAGAATTGATCAAGGTAGTCGATTCCACTGAGGTGAAATTTAATCTCCCGCGAGATGTAGGTGGTGGTGAACCATACAACCTCATTTTTCTTGCCATCAACAATGAACTTTACCTGATTGTCTGTTGGATTTGGAATCACAATCTTCATATACTGCCACAATCCTTTGTTCTTTAGTAGGGCTTCCATATCTGGTTCCCATACTGCATAATTTGATCCATTTTGAACAACTGGATCAATCTTTGATATCTAGACATAAACTATTTCTATTTTAAAAGGTTTCAATCAACAAACCATCGACCTAGAGTCAATCACACAACAGATCCAACTCAATAAGGTTTGCAAATAACAGGTCAAGGTTTCAAGTGGTCGACTTTGATACCATGTTGGGGAGTAGGGTGGAACACAACATGAAACAAAAAACAAAGTACTACAGATAATTGAAGAGGAACAAAAAAAATTGAAGACAAAAGGTGGTGTCTAAAGACACTGTTACGACACTTAAGCAAAGTGCAATGTGATCATAACATCACAGTGCAGATTTGATCTCTTGACCATCATGATACTCCCCCAAGGGGTTTTCTATTTATATCATCGATATCTAACCAACTTCCATAGAATATGGAAGATCTTATTCACATGTAACCGTTGGTTGTTAGAGTTGACTTCACCAAATCTACACCGTTGAGTTGTCTTGAAAAGAATGCTTGATGTGAACGACTGTCATCCAATGCCTAGTTGATTGTTGGTTTAGTTGATCCACCACCCAACTATATTCAACTGTTGGTTGACTGTATGACCGACAAACATTTCGACTACTCAACCAATTGATGTAGTGTGTTGGTCAATCACCCAACCGATTGTATCCATATGTAGGTTGATCGTTCGACTGATTGAATCCAGGAGATGTGTGATGAACCATCAATACTTGATATTCAAACACATTATAGTAATATTCTAGCCTCAATGCATTGAAATTGATATAGCTTTAGTTCCTTGTAGAGGACCAACATAAATAGGAATGTCCAACCACTTAGAGATCCATGAGATGAAGAATACATCTCCGCACAAATTATTAGAACTATCTAGTAGTTGTGAACATAGAACGTAGAACTGATCTAGCCAAAATTCCCCAATTTTACCTATCTGTGTTAGTTGAGCACCAAACACCAGATTGGCACTGAGGTGTGGCACATGATAGATGTCAAAAATCTTCCCATGTCGACATGTAACATCACCTTGACCAACAACATATAGATAAAAATCACGAGAAACATAGATTTTCCTGTCCTTAGCTTCATCCAACCATGTGAACAAGGAAAAATCCTTAGCCGTGTGATGAGTGCACCTAGATTCGACTACCCATTCATTCTATATAGAATGAGACAACAAGGCTTGAGAAGTTCTGACTTGGAAGGTGAAATTATCAACGGGTCAACGTACAATGGACACGTCGCCTTCTCGACATTTATCTTTCTCTTCTAAATAGCCTCTCTTCTTATAACACACTTTCTCCACATGTCCAGTCTTTCCACAGTACTGCCATGTCTTCTTTTTTTCGACTTCATTGTCGCGCATCTATTTGTCTCTGAAATTTCTAGTCATAGTGTGTAGGTTTCTGTGTAGTGGCATCAAACCATACTCTATCTCTATGATCCATCTTGTTCTTTGCCTTGAGAAAGTGGGCTTGATTTTTACCACCAAGATTACCTTCTTCAAGTAGTTTGTGATAATCAATAATAAAAAATACCACAACAAGCTTCAAAGGTGTAATCCTTACCATATTCCTCGCGTGCTTATCAGTTGGTGCAAAAATTTGACAAAAACATGTTGAATGGTGTTCTAATGTTCATCAATACCAACTCAATGAGTTGTCCATCCTTCTTCTGATAATTCTTTCCACATTATCCCAATTTCAACTGGAATTCTTTGACATGTGCCAAATAGTCCTCCATTCTGTCAAAATAATGAGGATTGAGAGATATAATCTCTTTCTTCAATTGTATGACATGGATCTCGTCGACTTGGTTGAACAACGACTTCATATTCCTTTAGAATTGATCAGGGAGGTCGATTCCACTTAGGTGAAATCGCATCTCCCGCGAGATGTAGGTGGTGATGAGCCCTACAGCCTCATCTTTCTTGCCATCAACAAAAAACTTTTCATGATCGTCTGTTGGATTTGGAATCACAATCTTCATATACTTCCACAATCCTTTTCTATTCAATAGGGTTTCCATATCTGGTGCCCATACTACATAATTTGATCCATTTAGAACAACTAGATCAATATTTGATATCTAGACAAAAATTATTTATGTTTTCAAAGGTTCCAATCAACAAACCATTGACCCAGAGTCAATCACACAACAGGTCCGACTCAATAAGGTTTGCAGATAATAGGTCAAGGTTTCAAATCATCATATCTGATACCATGTTGGGGAATAGGGTGGAACACACCATGAAACACAAAAAACAGTACTGCAGATAATCGAAGAGGAACAACAAAATTCAAAGACAAAAGGTTGTGTCTAAAGACATTGTTACAACAATTAATAAAAACACAATGTGATCAGAACATCACAATGCATATTTCATCTCTTTACCATCATGTTCGCTTGATGATAATGACCCAAGGGGTATGCTATTTATAGCTTTAAGATCTAACCAACTTCCATAGAATCTCGAAGATCTTGTCCACATGTAACTGTCGATTGTTAGAGTTGACTCCGCTAAATCTACATTGTCGATTTGGCTTGACAAGAATGGTCGACATGACCGACTATCCGTCCAAATCATACTTGATTGTTGGGTTGGTCAATCCACCGCCAAACTATCTTCGACTGTTGGTCAACTTTCTGACCGACAAGCATTTCGACTACTCGACCAATTGGTGTAGTGTGTTGGTCTATCACCTAACCGACTATATTTAGATATAGGTCAATCATCTGACTGATTGAATCCAGGAGATGTGTGATGAACCATCAATGCTTGATATTCAAACATGTTATAGCAATACTCTAGCCTCAATGCATTGAAATGGAAATAACTTTAATTCCTTGAAGAGGACCAACAAAAATAGGAATGTGCAACCACTTAGAGATCCCTGTAATGCAGAGTACATCTCCCCACAAATCATTAGAACTATCTAGTAGTTGTGAAGTCTTTGATATAGAAATTCTTTTGAAATATGTCATATTATCATGGAAACCATGTTGATCTTGTAAAATGTTGTGCTTAGTTCAACCCTCATTGATAGGATAGCACTGAGGTCAGCTTCTAAATAACATTTTTGAAAATGGGAAATAAAGACAAAGTGTTCGATTCATACAAGTGTGTTTGTTTCTTCAATATCTTAATCAGTGCATAGTCTAGATCCATAGCACTAATTAGATAAAGAGATGTTGAATTAAAAGGAAAATCAAACTTATCTCTACTTTTAGAAATATGCGGAGGTCCGAGCGTTTCAAATTCTACAAACAATTCCTA
>ML777366.1:438030-480793 GCA_009831015.1 Picea engelmannii | reverse complement strand
TATATATATATATATATATATATATATATATATATATATATATATATATATATATATATATATGTATATTATCTTGAGGAAGAAAAAGGGAATGATTTAAAATAACAGTTACCCTATTTTAAAGAGACCGTTTAAGAACATGTCTATCATCTCTGGAGCCCCTCTCCTCTACTACCAACGGTCCAAACTTTGCTGAAATGTACTTAATTTTCATTTGAGGGCTCATTTTAGCTTAGCAATATATTCCTTTAGAGTATCTAACCAGACCGGTTGATCCTCTCCAACACTTTCAGTTGTTTCAGCTGTGGTTTCTTTCTTTTGTCGCTTTCTCTGTTTCTTCTTAACAAATCCCCTGTTGATGACTAGATCCCTCATAATGGGATTCAACCTGACTTCCAATTTCGAGTCTGTAGCAGGTTCTGTGTGGAATTTAGTCTCTATTATATGAGCAATTACCTTATCCTCCTTACCCATAGGTAAATCTACCATGTTTCCTGAATAACCAGTCTCACTGGATGTAGCTTTGTCCATGTACCTCAATTTTGTGGACACCGAAATTCTTTTACAAAGATCATAAGGTCAAGAAAATTTGGAGATTACACCCTTTATGGATAAGATGATGCCTCCATACTTGAGAATTGGTAGTTATAGAGTCTCATTCATGAATCACAGATAGACTTATGTACAAGTGTGTTGGTTTTCCATGCTCGGCTAATCCATTTCAAATGATTAGCTTTTGAGTTCGTTACATGGTGGCGTTCACCTGACATAATACGACTGTGAAGTACCGAACGAGTGAAACAGGGTGATCTGACTAGCCATCGCCCATCTCACGAGTGGTGGTTTTGGAAAACCGCCTTTCGCCTCGATGTATCTCTGTAGGTGCCACGTGACATCGAGACTTTGGTGAAATTGGTTTCGGTTAAAAAATTTGAGTTATTAACAGGTGAGAAGGTTGAAGTTTAGTTAAAAATAAGCAGAGGTACTCAAGGAAAGAGTGCTATGACAAAATATTTCATAAGATGATCAAAATCCAAGACCACAAAACGTCAAGGTATGAATCTGAGTGCAGCCATAAAATCTTGGGAGGTCACTACAGGAAGTCCTCTCATGTTAGTTAAGTATTCAATGGAATCTGGATAGAGGAATAGATCATGTAGTGAATGATTTAGTGAAAGTGCATTCACTCCCAAAGAAACCAATATACAGATTAAGCAATACATTGGAGTCAAATAAATTATAAAAGAAATTGACTACCTGAATGATAGTAATCAAATAAAGAAAGAGGCTCATTGCATATTGGAGAAGGAGTGCATCATATCCATGGATTAGCTATGAAATTAGAGTAATGCTTCCCTTATGGTTATCATAGTGCGTAGTGGAAGCATGGTATGAAGGGCATTATTTATGATATGATAGAATTGGATAGTGCAAGGCAGGTTGAAATCAGATTGGTCAAGACAAGGGAAAGTAATAGACACCAAGCAAATCCAAAGTACTGATATGATCAGTTAAGGAAAGGATAAATCAAGTACCTCAAGAAGGAAGTTGGTGTTAATTGTCGAAGGTTACTCAGAAAACATGACTATAAATAGAATTGGGTCATGTAGGAGTTGGATCAAAGGGATCCGAAAAATAAATGGATGTTAAAGATCCAAGTCTGTAAGACAACAAGATTGGAATCATAATCCATCCAAGTATGAGTTGGGATAGATGGATCCAGGAAATAAATAAAAAGCTGAAGCTTAATATCAGTTTAGTATTTGGATGGAAAATAAAAGGCAGTTAAGAGTGTTTTGGCTAGAAAGTGCTCAGATCAGAAATATTCATGCACAATAATTACAGTGAAGAGCACTTGAAGGTTCAGGAATCCAGGAGAATGGAATATTTCTTGGATAAACAAGGAAACGTGATACAAGAAGAAATAAGTTGCTACAATTACTGTACCAGCAAGTATTTTATGGCTTGTTGGGACAACCATAAAGTGATGATGCTTGCATGTTTGCTAGTGTTGCTAATAATGTTGCTGCATATGGAAGGAAGCAATAGAAAGTTGGAATGATGAATTATAAGGCTGATAAAGAAGCATGAGAAACTTCAATTTTCATCATCTAATCAGGTAGCATTAAACTCGTTTAATGGAAACCCTACATGTAAGTATTTCTCTTTTGGAAATTATGTTGTATAATTGCCAAAGGGAAATCCAGGTAAAAATTTCCCCAAATTGTATTTTTTATACAACGTTGTATGGTATTGTTTAAGTGCATTGACATGATTAAGTTACCACTAGGTGTGGTAAAGGCTAGAGGCCTTTTATAGTTATCAAAGCTTTTAGCTTTTGAATGCACACATAGACATAGTAGCATGTCATGGTAATTTGGTTATGAGACAATAACCACAAAAAATAAAAGATAAGAACTTGTTATAGGAATGTTGCTAAGAAATATAGTCATATATGAGACCAGGACATGGTTGGATATGGTAAGCTATGGTTATAGAAAGGTTACGTGCCACACAAATACCCAATGAGCTTCCTACCTTTAAATAAAACTTGGACTACAACCTTTTTTCTAACACTAATAAACACTACAAAATGGTATTCTTGGTGTAGTGTTCAGGTTGAAAAGGAAGGCATCCAAGTAATTGTGAAGACGAGGGGAAGTGTGTGGAGATGTGTCAAGACATTGGCCAGATTTCCAATTTATGGATGGTGAGATGCATGACTTAGATAGAGCTCATTTGAAAATCAATGCAAAGGTGCATTGAATAAATAGGCAGTGAGAGTTGCACTCATGCCTAGTAAGTGGCAGAGTTACACTCATACATGATGGAATTGTATACTTAAATGCATTTTGTTGAATGCATTAGGTGAGTGGATGTATATATGCTTTTGCATGGAAATAATTATAATAATGGTTGAAATTTTGCTAACTCAAGAAGTTGAGAATATTTCAGGAACTATTAAACATTGCAACAAGAAAGTTGCAAGTGAGATAGTTCCAGGAATAGTGACTACATAAAATTTCTATTCAGAAAACTGAAGAAGCAAACTTACTGTTGTTAATTATGAACATGCATATGCATAGGATGATGAGTCATTCTATTTTCTTAAACTGTTTGGTAATTGTAATTGAATTTCTAGGTGCAGGCAATTCTAAGAATCATTGCATAAGGTGATGTGCATGATGAATTATGATATGCAAAAAATACTGACAATTTGTTGGTTGTATGCAATATAAATAGAATGCCATACTTGGGAAAATTCGAATTCCTTATGAAATTAATTTGATTTATAAAATGGAATTTTTATAATGCTCTCTCATGATAATTGCATGTGTATGATGCAGATGAGATGATAATGATTAAAGTGGGAACACCGGGAGCCACGATGCTTTGAGACTTCCTGTCCAGCCTGTGCTGGAGCCCTGGAAGGGAAGTTGAGCAGCCGATGAACTGTTGGACAGTGAAGGTGCATACTACCTTGGGTTGTGTAGGCATGCGGGGAAGAGAGACCGTTGGTTGGAGTGTTGTTGAGGTTTGGTACCTTGGACTAGACTATGTTTATATTGATTGTGGGTCGTGGTTATCTTGGGAAGCCATTGTCTTGATGGAGTCATATCCCATTCTTGGGAATGGTATGTTGTTGAGAGTTTATGAACAGCGAGATATAAGGTTGGGTGGAACATCATGGATCTACAACCAATTGCTGCTTCAATGAAGTATAATTGAAGCATGTAATAAGGAACAATTAGTTGAATTATTTCTTGAAGAAGCTCTATGGAGTAGATCAATTGACTTCTAGTTGTAGTATGAGTATGAGAATTGGTGCTGGAAAGTAGAACACCAGATGGATAACAAGCTTTCAATAACTAAAGATTCAAAATTTTAGAGAATTGAAATGGTACATGGTACATAATGCACTAAGGATTTTCGAAAATTTTGTTGTATATGTATACATGATGCACTGAGGACAATGCATAAATAAGGGGAGGCGATTGTAATATCCCCAAGTAGAACCCCAATTGTAAATGTAAATACAAATCTACTTAAGCCAGTGAGCTGTTTTGATATCATTTTTGTATGCACATTTCATGGCATAGTGTGCGCATGTACTGCGCAGTAAAATGAGGAAGTGTGCACATTCCAGGATACAGTGCATAGCATCTTAAGTACGCACAATGTGAAGGCCAGGGAGCCTTTGTGTACATGATATGTTTTATAGGCTGGTGAGCTAGTTATTATAAGCTAGGATGCATATATTTTGATTAGGCCGATGAGCCTAGATGTTAAAGGCCAGTGTGTCTGTTTTTGTACATGTCTCATATTTAATATAAAATACATCGTTGCGTGTAGAACGACCACGATAAAAGAGATGGGGGACTAAAATCCACTAGTTAGGGAGAGGGAGGGGCTAAGTTAAGGAAAGAGGGATAATCTAGGAAGGTTGATCCAAAAAGGAATATTATATTAATATTTCTTAAAACATAAAGTATGGATAATTATTTTATCCTAAGTTCTAAAGTTGGGGACAAGTGCGCCAAAGTATCTCCCAACATGACAAGTGTCAAGTTGGGGACATGCATACATATTGTTGTGACTTAGCTCATTTGTACAACTTCCCCATCATTCTTACCATCATCTTCTCCATGATTCCTTCCATCATTTAGCCATGATTCCATGACCATTTTTCACTCACGCAATTCGTTATGCTTCAAACATTCATTTCACTGCATCTGAACCTGTATCCATAGCCATTTTGTGTTGGAGTAGCTGGCTAGCTGGGGAGCAGGACTGAAGAAGCGGGTTGTCAGGCCCCTGTGGGATATTGAAGAGGCGGGTTGTGAGGCCCGTGAGAAATTTCGCTCCGAGTGAGAAAATTGCTAGGAATTGATTTCCTGAAGGTGCTGAACTACAGCTGTAGGGATCTGAGACTTTCTGTCCAGCCTATTGCTGAATCCCTGGAAGGGAAGTGGGGCAGCCGAGGGACTGTTAAGCATAAAAGGGGCACACTTCCTTACGTGGGACAGGCATGTGGGGAAGGAGGGACTATAGGCTGTTAGTTGAGTGAGCACCTGTGACAGAGTCTTTCCTGTTGTCCATGAGCCTTTAGCTTGGTTAGGAATCCCTTTGCCCGAGTGGAGTTTAGTCCCAGCTCGGGGGTGACTCACTATTGAGAGTGATGAACATTGTGGTCTAAGGCTGGGAGGTTCGTGGACGGTCTGCACATAGTTGGTGACATTATTACCAAGATAAGTGCCAATTGTGTGATAAAATTACATGCTGCATTGTTATTTATGTGCATATGTTTTTGGGTTATCATATGCACGATTATAACTGTGAATATTTTTATGGGTATTTCCTGTATATGCTGCATGTATGCATTACTGTTATTGCAGTATGGATTCGTTCATTTACAAATATATTTGTATGTTTATGTTTTATATAGAGGGCTTCCACAAGAGTGTTGTGTGTGTATTTTTTAAATGCATGTAGTTAGAAAATTTTATGTGACATAGCTCAGAATAGAAGCTGGGTATGTTACAATATGTTCCGCACAGAAAACATATGTGTTATCTGTAGTAGCGTGGCCCGACATGGATGGTCAGGGATGTTACAAAAGGGTTTTGGAGCTAAGTAAAGCGTTTGAGTGGTGGAGTTTAGTCCCCCATCTCTTTTATCTTGGTCGGTCTGTGCACAAGGATGTATTTTATATTAAATATGAGACATGTACAAAAACATGCGCACTGGCCTTTAACATCTAGGCTCTCCGGTCTAATCAAAATATACGCATCCTAGCTTATAATAATTGGATCACCAGCCTATAGAACATATCATATACACAAAGGCTCCCTAGCCTCCACATCGCATGCACTTAAGATGCTCCACGCGATATCCTGGAATGTGCACACTTCCTCAATTTACTGCGCAGTACATGTGCGCACTATGCCATGAAATGTGCATACAAAAATGATATCAAAACAACTCACCAGCTTAAGTAGATTTGTATTTACATTTACAATTGGGGTTCTACCTGGGGATATTACAATCCCCTCCGCTTATTTATGCACTGTCCTCAGTGCATCATGTATACATATACAAAAAAATTTTCGAAAATCCTCAGTGCATTATGTACCATGTACCATTTCAATTCTCTAAAATTTCCAATATTTAGCTATTTAAATCTTGTTATCCATCTGGTGTTCTACTTTCCAACACCAATTCTCATACTCATACTACAACTGGAAGTCAATTTCTCTATTCCATAGAGCTTCTTCAAGAAATAATTTAGCTAATTGTTCTGTATTACATGCTTCAATTATACTTCATTGAAGCAACAACTGGCTGTAGATCCATGACGTTCCACCCAGCCTTATATCTCAATGCTGATAAACTCTCAGCAACATACCATTCCCAAGTATGTGATATGAATCCATTAGGACAATGGCTTCCCAAGATAACCACAACCCACAATCAATATCAACATAGTCTAGGCCAAGGTTCCAAATCTCAACAACACTCCAACCAATGGTATCTCTTCCCCACATGCCTATACAACCCAAGGTAGTATGCACCTTCACTGTCCAACAATTCATCGACTGCTCAACTTCCCTTCTAGGGCTCCAACACAGGTTGGACAAGAAGTCTCAAAGAACCGTGGCTCCCAGAGTTCCCACTTTAATCATTATCATCTCATCTGCATCATACACATGCAATTATCATGAGAGAGCATTATAAAAATTCCATTTTATAAATCAAATTAATTTCATAAGGAATTCAACTTTTCCCAAGTATGACATTCTATTTATGTTGCATACAACCAACAAATTGTCAGTATTTTCTATATATCATAATTCATCATGCACGTCACCTTATGCAATGATTCTTGGAATTGCCTGGACCTAGCAATTCAATTACAATTACCAAACAGTTTAAGAAAATAGAATGACTCATCATCCTACGCATATGCATGTTCATAATTAACAACAATAAGTTCGCTTCTTCAGTTTTCTGAACATAAATTTTCTGTAGTCACTATTCCTGGAACTATCTCACTTGCAACTTTCCTGTTGCAATGTTTAACAGTTCCCGAAATGTTCTCAACTTCTTGAGTTAGCAAAATTTCAACCATTAGTATAATTATTTTCATGAAAAAACATATATACATGCACTCACCTAATGCAATCAACAAAATGCATTTAGGTATACAATTCCATCATGTATGAGTGTAACTCTGCCACTTAATAGGCATGAGTGCAACTCTCACTACCTATTTATTCAATGCACCTTTGCATTGATTTTCAGAATGAGATTTATCTAAGTCATGCATCTCACCAGTCATAAATTGGAAATCTGGCCAATGTCTTGACACATCTCCACACACTTCCCCTCATCTTCACAATTACTTGGATGCCTTCCTTTTCAACCTGAGCACTACACCAAGAATACCATTCTGTAGTGTTTATTAGTGTTCGAAAAAAGGTTGCAGTCCAAGTTTTATTTAAAGGTAGGAAGCTCATTGGGTATTTGTGTGGCACATAACCTTTTTGTAACCATAGATTACCATATCCAACCATGTCCTGGTCTCATACATGACTAGATTTCTTAGCATCATTCCTATAACAAGTTCTTATCTTTTATTTTCAGTGGTTATTGTCTCATAACCAAATTAACATGACATGCTACCATGTTAGTGTGTGCATTCAAAAGATAAAAGATTTGATAACTATAATAGGCCTCTAGCCTTTACCACACCTAGTGGTAACTTAATCTTGCCAATGCACTTACACAATACCATACAACGTAGTATAAAAAATTAAATTTGGGGAAATTCTTACCTGGATTTCCCTTTGGAAATTATACAACATAATTTCCAAAAGAGAGATACTTACCTGCAGGGCTGCCATTAAATGAGTTTAATGCTACATGATTAGCTGTTGACAATAGAAGTTTCTCATGCTTCTTTATCAGCCTTATAATTCAACATTCCAACTTTCTGTTGCTTCCTTCCATATGCATCAACATTATTAGCAACACTTGCAAACATGCAAGCATAATCACTTTATGGCTGTCCCAACAAGCCATAAAATACTTGCTGCTACAGTAATTGCAACAAATTCTTTCTTCCTGTATCATGTTTCCTTGTTTATCCCAGAAGTCTTCCATTCTCCTGGATTCCTGAACCTTCAAGTGCTCTTCACTGTAATTACTGTGCATGAATATTTCTGATCTGAGCACTTTCTAGCCAAAACACTCTTGGCTTCCTTTTATTTTCCATCCAAATACTAAACCGATATTAAGCTTCAACTTTTTATTTATTTCCTAGATCCATCTATCCCAACTCATACTTGGATGGATTATGATTCCAATCTTGTTGTCTTATAGACTTGGATCTTCAACATCCATTTATTTTTTGGATCCCTTTGATCCAACTCCTACATGACTCAATTCTATTTCTAGTCTTGTTTTCTTAGTAACCTTGGACAATTAACACCAAATTCCTTCTTGAGGTACTTGATTTATCCTTTCCTTAACTGATCATATCAGTACTTTGGATTTTCTTGCTGTCTATTACTTTTCCTTGTCTTGACCAATCTGATTTCAACTTGCCTTGCACAATCCAATTCTATCATATCATAGATAATGCCCTTCATACCATGCTTCCACTGCACACTCTGATAACCATAAGGGAAGCATTAGTCTAATTTCATATCTAATCCATGGATATGATGCACTCCTTCTCCAATATGCAATAAGCCTCTTTCTTTATCTGATTACTGTCATTCAGGTAGTCAATTTCTTTTATAATAGATTTGAATCCAATGTCTTGCTTAGTCTGTATATTGGTTTCTTTGGGAGTGAAGGCACTTTCACTAAATCATTCACTACATGATCTATTCCTCTGTCCGGATTCCATTGAATACTTGACTAACATGAGAGGACTTCCTGTAGTGACCTCCCAGGATTTTATGGCTGCACTCAGATTCATACCTTGACGTTTTGTGGTCTTGGATTTTGATCATCTTATGAAATATTTTGTTATAACACTCTTTCCTCGAGTACCTCTACTTATTTTTAACTAAACTTCAACCTTCTCACCTATTAATAACTCAAAATTTTCAACCGAAACCACTTTCACCAAAGTCCCAATGTCATGTGGTGCCTCGAGAGATACATCAGGGTGAAAGGCGGTTTTCCGAAACCACCACTTGTGAGATGGGTGATGGCTAGTCAGATCACCCTGTTTCACTCGTTCAGTACTTCACAATTGTATTATGTCAGGTGAATGCCGCCATGTAATGAAATCAAAAGCCAATCATTTGAAATGGATTAGCCGAGCATGGAAAACCAACGCACTTGTACGTAAGTCTGTCTGTGATTCATGATTGAGACTCTATAACTACCAATTCTCAAGTATGGAGGCATCATATTATCCATAAAGGGTGTAATCTCCAAATTTGCTCGACCTTATGATCTCTGTAAAAGCATTTCGATGTCCACAAAATTGAGGTACATGCACAAAGCTACATCCAGTGAGACCGGTTATTCAAGCAACATGGAAGATTTACCTACGAGTAAGGAGGATAAGGTAATTGAGCATATAATAGCGACTAAATTCCACAAAGAACTTGCTATAGACTCGAAATTGGAAGTCAGGTTGAATCCCATTATGAGGGATCTGGTCATCAACATGGGAGATGTTAAGAAGAAACGAAGCAAGCGACAGAAGAAAGAAACCACATCTGAAACAACTGAAAGTGAAGTTAAGCAGTCGATGAATTCGTTGGATAGTGAAGGTGCATACTACCTTGGTTTGTACAGGCATGTGGGGAAGAGAGACCGTTGGTTGGAGTGTTGTTGAGGTTTTTTACCTTGGCCTAGACTATGTTGATATTGATTGTGGGCCGTGGTTATCTTGGGAAGCCATTGTCCTAATGGAGTCATATCCCATGCTTGGGAATGGTATACTGCTGAGAGTTTATCAGCAGTGAGATATAAGGCTGGGTGGAACGTCATGGATCTACAACCAGTTGCTGCTTCAATGAAGTATAATAGAAGCATGTAATAAGGAACAATTAGCTGAATTATTTTCTGAAGTAGCTCTATGGAATAGATAAATTGACTTCGAGTTGTAGTATGAGTATGAGAATTGGTGCTGGAAAGTAGAACACCAGATGGATAACAAGATTTCAATAGCTAAAGATTGGAAATTTTAGAGAATTGAAATGGTATATGGTACATAATGCACTGAGGATTTTCGAAATTTTTGTTGTATATGTATACATGATGCACTAAGGATAGTGCATAAATAAGGGGAGGGGATTGTAATATCCCCAGGTAGAACCCTAATTGTAAATGTAAATACAAATGTACTTAAGCTGGTGAGCTGTTTTGATATCATTTTTTTTATGCAAATTTCATGGCATAGGGCACACATGTACTGCATAGTAAAATGAGAAAGTGTGCACATTCCAGGATACCGCGCACAACATCTTAAGTGTGCGCGATGTGGAGGCCACGAAACCTTTGTGTATATGATATGTTTTATAGGTTGGTGAGCCAGTTATTATAAGCTAGGATGCATATATTTTGATTATGCTGGAGAGCCTAGATGTTAAAGGCCAGTGCGCTTGTTTTTGTACATGTCTCATATTTAATATAAAATACATCGCTGCGCGCAGACCGACCACAATAAAAGAGATGGGGGACTAAACTCCACTAGTTAGGGAGAGGGAGGGGCTAAGTTAAGGAAAGGGGGCTAAGCTAGGATGCTTGAGCCAAAAAAGAATATTATATTAATATTTCTTAAAACATAAAGTATGGATAATTATTTTATCCTAAGTTCTAAAGTTGGGGACAAGTGGGCCAAAGTAGCTCCCAACATGACAAGTGTCAAGTTGGGGACATGCATACATATTGTTGAGACTTATCTCATTTGGACAACTTCCCCGTCATTCTTACCATCATCTTCTCCATGATTCCTTCCATCATTCAGCCATGATTCCATGACCATTTTTCACTCACGCAGTCCGTTATCCTTCAGACATTCATTTCATTGCATCTGAACCTGTATCCATAGCCATTTTGTGTTGGTGTATCTAGCTAGCTGGGGAGTGGGACTGAAGAAGTGGGTTGTCGGGCCCGTGGGATATTGAAGAGGCAGGTTGTCAGGTCCATGAGCAATTTCTCTCTAGATGGGAGAATTGTTGGGAATTGATTTCCTGAAGGTGATGAACTACAACTGTAGGGCTCTAAGACTTCCTGTCCGGCCTGTTGCTGAAGCCCTGGAAGGGAAGTGGGGCAACCGAGGGACTGTTGAGAAGATAAGGGGCACACTTCCTTGGGTGGGACAGACATGTGGGGAATGAAGGACTGTAGGCTGTTAGTTGAGTGAGCACCTGGGACATAGTCTTTCCTATTGTCCATGAGCCTTTAGCTTGGTTAGGAATCCCTTTGCCTGGGTGGAGTTTAGTCCCAACTCGGGGGTGAATCACTATTGAAAGTGATGAACAGTGTGGTCTAAGGCTGGGAGGTTCGTGGACGGTCTACACACAGTTGGTGACATTATTACCAAGATAAGTTCCAATTGTGTGATAAAATTACATGCTGCATTGTTATTTATGTGCATATTTTTTTGGGTTATCATATGCACGATTATAACTGTGAATATTTTTATGGGTATTTCCTATATATGCTGCATGTATGCATTACTGTTATTGCAGTATGGATTCGTTCATTTACAAATATATTTGTATGTTTATGTTTTATATAGAGGGCTTCCACAAGAGTGTTGTGTGTGTATTTTTTAAATGCATGTAGTTAGAAAATTTTATGTGACATAGCTCAGAATAGAAGCTGGGTATGTTACAGTATGTGTTTCACAGAGAACATATGTGTTCTCTGGCGCAGCATGGCCCGGCATGGATGGTCGGGGACATTACCAAAAGGGTTTCAAAGCTAAGTAAAGCGTCTGAGCTATGACATTTATGGACTATGGTGGTCGGGGATGTTACAATTTGGTAGCAATTTGTAACATCGTCGACCACCAACAGGCCAGGAAATGCCACCCCTCAGACGCTTTACTTAGTTCTGAAACCATTTTATAACGTCCCCAACCACCCATGGCCGGACCACACAACGCCAAAGAACACTTACGTTCTCTCTGCGAAACATACTATAACATACCCAACTTCTATTTTGAGCTATGCCACATAAAATTCTATTTGCATGTGATTTAAACCTATCCACACATAGAACGCTTGCGAAAGCATTATATATAAAACATAGGAATAAAAATATATCTATAAATAAACAAATTCACACTGAAATCATCGTAAACATAGACATGCAACATATATAGGAAATACCCAAAAAACCTACAGCTAGTTATAACCACGAATATGATAAACCCATAAAATAACACGTAGATAACAATGCAACATGTAATTTTATCACAGAGTTAACACTTATCTTTTTAAGAATATCACCAACTGCGTGCAAACCGTTTACGAACCTCCCAGCCTTAGACCACACTGTTCATCACTCTCAATAGTGAGTCACCCCCGAGCTGGGACTAAAATCCACCCGGGCAAAGGGATTCCTAAATAGGCTAAAGGCTCATGGGCAACAGGAAAGACTCCATCCCAGGTGCTCACTCAACTAATAGCCTACAGTCCCTCATTCCCCACATGCCTGTCCCACCCAAGGAAGTGTGCCCCTTCTCTGCTCAACAGTCCCTTGTCTGCCCCACTTCCCTTTCATAGCTTCATCAATAGGCCGGACAGGAAGTCTCAGAGCCCTACAACTGCAATTTAGCACCTTCAGGAAATCTATTCCCAACTGTTTTCTCACCTAGAGAGAAATTTCTCATGGGCCTGACAAACCGCCTCTTCAATATCCCACGAGCCTCACAACCCGCTTCTTTAGTCCGACTCCCTAGCTAACCAGCTACACAAACCTCTATGGCCATGGATACAAGCTCGATATAGTGACCGAAAGTCTGGAGGATAACTAACTGCGTGAGTGGAAATGGTCATGGCATCATGGCTGAATGATGGAAGGAATCATGGAGAAGATGATGGTAAGAATGATGGGGGGAACTTCTAAAATGAGCTAAGTCCCAACAATATGTATGCATGTCCCCAACTTGACACTTGTCATGTTGGGAGCTACTTTGGCCCACTTGTCCACAACTTTAGAACTTAGGATAAAATAATTATCCATACTTTATGATTTAAGAAATATTAATATAATATTCCTTTTTGGCTCAATCTTCCTAGATTAGCCCCTTTCCTCAACTTATCCCCTCCCTTTCCCTAACTAGTGGAGTTTAGTCCCCCATCTCTTTTATCGTGGTTGGTCTGTGCGCAACGATGTATTTTATATTAAATATGAGATATGTACAAAAACAGGCGCACTAGCCTTTAACATCTAGGCTCTCCGACCTAATCAAAACATAAGCATCCTAGCTTATAATAACTGACTCACCAGCCTATAAAAAATATCATATACATAAAGGCTCCCTGGATTCAACATCGCACACACTTAAGATGCTGCGTGTGGTATCCTGGAATGTGCACACATCCTCATTTTACTGCGCAGTACCTGCACACATTATGCCATGAAAGGTGCATCCAAAAATTATATCAAAACAACTCACCAGCTTAAGTACATTTGTGATTACATTTACAATTGGGTTTGGCCTTACGGATATTACAATCCCCTCCCCTTATTTATGCACTGTCCTTAGTGCATCATGTACCCATGTACAACTAAATTTCAAAAATACTAAAAAAGATGCGGGTATTCTGCCTGCATTGCATCCTCATGCTCCCAAGTAGCGTCCTCAGGACTGTACCAGGTCCATTGGACCTTTACAATCCCTATGGCTCGATTATGGAGCTGTTTGATTTTTCGGTCCAAAATGCGCACCGGATGTACTTGAAAATCGCTTTCTTGCTCCACCTGAATCACATTCCAATCAATAGCATGATTAGTATCAGGTATATATTTCTTTAGCAATGATACATGGAATACACTATGAATAGACATAGATGCACACAATGCAATCATATAAGCTAATGGACCAATCCTCTCTAGGATTTCAAACGGCCCACAATAGTGAGCTGCCAAATTTGAACAATTTCCCAACTCCAGGGAACTTCTGCTGGCTTTCACTTTCAAGAATACATGGTCACCCACTTTGAATTCCACGTGAGTTCTACCCTTATCAGCATAGATTTTATTCCTGTCTTGGGTAGACTTTAAATTTTGTTTTATTTTCAACATTTTCTCTTCCATTTCCCTAAGCAATTTTGGCCCAACCACTGCTCTATCTGTTGGGTTATCCCAACTTACCGGTGTGTTTCACTTTCTGCCATAAAGTGCCTCAAATGGGCTCATATTTAGAGATGCTTGGTATCCATTTTTATAAGCAAACTCTACCAAGTGTAGGTAGTCTTTCCATTTTGATGGTTTATCCATCACATACATCCACAACATATCCTCAATCACCTGATTCACCCTCTCTGTTTGTCCATCTGTTTCTGGATGATAAGCTGTACTGAAATTTAAATTTGTTCCAAATCCATTAAATAATCCCTTCCAAAGTTTTGAGGTAAATTTTGGATCTCTATCCGACACAATTGTCTTAGGTATGCCATGTAATCTAGCAATTTCCCTCATATAAACATCAACAATGTTCGCTGCCTTGTGAGTGAGCTTAACTAGAGTAAAATGGGCAGCTTTAGTAAGCTTATCCACCACTACCATGATAGAATCATGTTGCTTGTTTGTTCTAGGCAGTTTGGTAATGAAATCCATGGTTACAACTTCCCATTTCCACTCAGGAATGGGTAATGGCTGTAGCAAACCAGCTAGGTGTCTATGCTCAACCTTTACTTTTTGACATTCCAAACATATGGAAATAAAATCAACAGCCTCTTTCTTCATGCTTGGCCAATAATATTTTCTCTTGACAACTGCAATAGTTTTCTGATATCCTGGGTGCCCAACATAAGGCACATTACGCATTTCTCTCAATATCATATTTTTCATCTCTGGGGAATTTGGTACATAAATTCTGCCCCTGTACATGAGAATTTCATCCTTATCTAGCTTGTATTCTTCAATTTTCTGCTGCAAATTACCTTGTTGTAGTTTTGCCACTAAATCCTTGTATTTTAAATCTGATTTGGCAATCTCTATAATTCTATGTATCAAATATGATTGATACATGCTAAGGGATGTAGCATGCATTTCATGCACTCTTTTGCTGAGTGCATCAACCACTTTGTTCTCTTTCCCCTTGATATGCTTTATATCAAAGTCATATTCGCTTAGAAATTCTAACCATCTACTTTGCCTAGCATTTAAAGTTGGCTAATCAAACAAATATTTTAGACCATTGTGGTTTGTCCTCATCTCAAACCTTTTCCCCATGAGGTAGTGTTTCCATTTCCTCAAGGCATGTACTATGGATGCCAACTCCTAATCACGAGTGGCATAGTTTCTTTCATGCTCCTTCAACTTCCTTGATTCATAACATATAACAAACTCATTTTGACCGAGGACTCCACCAATTCCCTCTTTACATGCATCTGTGCATACAATGAAGTCTTCATTTGGGTCTGCTATCCTTAATATTGGAGCACTTGTTAATAATTGTTTCAAGTGTTGGAAACTCTTTTCACAATCCAATGTCCACTGAAACTTCACACCCTTTCTTTGGAAGGAAGTGATTGGGTGTGCAATATTTGAAAATCCTTCTATAAATCTCCTATAGTATCCTGGAAGGCCCATGAATGATGTCACCCGTGTCACATTCTTTGGCACTGCCCATTCTCTAATGGCTTCTATATTCTTGGGATCCACTGCTATCCCATCCTTTGAAATGATACGACCCAAATAGTGAATTTGTTTATGATAAAATGAGCACTTGCTCAATTTGGCGTACAATTGATGCTCCCTTAATACTTGCAAAACCATCCTCAAATGATGTTCGTGCTCTTCCTCTAACTTGGAATATATGAGAATGTCATCCAAAAATAAAATGACAAACTTGTCTAAATATTCTTGGAAAACACCATTCATTAAGCATATGAAAACAACTGGTGCATTTGACAATCCAAATGGCACCACTGTGAACTCATAATGACCATACCTTGTCCTGAAAGTGGTCTTGCTGATATCATCCTCTTTAATCCTTACCTGATGGTATCCTGACCTGAGATCTATCTTTGAAAAGATCTTTGCATCCTTCAATTGATTACAAAGATCATCAATCATTGGCAGAGGATACTTGTTCTTAACAGTCACTTTATTCAACTATCTGAAATCAATGCACAATCTTAATGCTACATCTTTCTTCTTCACAAACAAGACTGGGGCACCCCAAGGTGACACACTTGGGTGTATATACCCCTTCTTCATAAGATCTTCAAGTTGCATTTGCAACTCCTTCAGCTCTGGTGTACTCATTCTGTAAGGAGTCTTTGACACTGGAGCTGCTCCAGGCATTAGATTTATAGAGAAATCAATGTCCCTCCTTGGGGGTAGTCCTGGTACCTCCTTGAACACATCTTCAAAATCTTCCAGGACTGCATAATCTTCCAAATTTGACACCTTATCTTTAGGTGTCTCCTCCATATGAGGTGCAAATATTTGACACCCTTTTTTGTAACATTTCTTCAGCTGCAATGCTAAAATCTTTCTAATGGTTACTGCCCTAGGAATTCCCTGCACTTTTCTTAGTTTCCCTTCCTCATCCAAGCAAGTAAATTATTTGTTATGATAGTCTAGGAGAGCATGATGTTGGTACAACCAATCCATCCCAATTAGAAAGTCATAGGAACCTAAAGGCAAGATGTTCAAATCTGCCTTGGTGTTTAGTCCATTCATGTCCATAAGACATGACTTAACCATCTCATTAACTTTTCTTTTGGCTCCTGTAGCCAACTGCACCAACCAATATTTCCCATGCTTGCTTCTTGGAAAATGTAAACTTTCCGCCATCTTAGGATCTATATAACTATGACTAGCTCCTGAATCAATTAAAATAACAATGGTTTGGTTGTTGATCATACCTTCCACTTCAATCATATGTGACTGATACTCTACTTGCTTGTTGTCCAGGGTTGCATAGATCCTGGGTACCTTTCTTCCCGTGTCCTCCACTGTTTCAACTTGTTGTACATTGTGAATAGTTCTCCCTTTTTCACTTCTGTGAGGACAATCTCTGAACATGTGATCCCCTTTACAACCCCAACATTGAATAAGTGGTTGACTTCGCCTTTGACTCCCTGTGTCAATCATTATGGGTTCTTTAGGAGTTTTTTGTCCTTGCAGATTATTTCTAAAGAATGGTGGATTAGACACCTTCTTCCTTTGATCCACCTTGAATTTCTTTTTGTCTTCCCAAGCTTTTTGGAAAGTTGGCCTTGATTTCAACTGATCATATAGGCACTTAGCTCTCCTTATGGTCTCCTTCAATGTCTTTGGATCATCATACTATATTTTGTCACTGATGAATGATGACAATCCACTCAAATACCTTTGAATATTAACTCTCTCATCCTTGATGAAAGAGACATACTTCAACAGTTCTAAAAACCTTCTTTCATATTCATCTATTGTCATACTAGCAAGCTTGAGTTCAAAGAACTCTTTCATTTTCTTGTCATAGTATCTCTTAGTCAAGTATTTCTTCTCAAAATACCTCTTGAACTCCCTCCAAGTAACACTTTTCTCTTTAATGTGATGCACCTGCACAAGCTGATCCCACCACATGGATGCCTTTCCCTTGAGTTGATAGATGGAAATTCTACCCTCTGCATGAGAAGAATAATTATGCAATTGGAAATACTTTTTCATGCCCAACAACCATGTTTTTGCATCTTCATCCTTCTTGTGCTCATCATCAAATGTAGGAGGTTTGATTTTGTTCATTTGTCCTCGTAGCTCATCCACCCCATACCTCTTGTGCTTTCTGAAAGGGGATGGACTTGAGTTGCTATCTGACCTCTTATTGGAATTCCTCGGGGAGTGGTGGTGATGCCTGCTAACACTTCTTGTTTTTATTTTCTCATCATGAGACCTGTGATTTCTTGACTTGCTCGAGCCACTCTCCTTATCCAATTTATTTTCTATTCTGTTCAAGCTCTCTAATAACTTCATGTTGAAGTCATCCTGCTGGTCCTTGGCTCTCAGAAGCCTTTCATTATCATCTTTATGGCTTTGAACATCCTTCTGTAAATTTTTAATGGTCTCTGCCATATTCATGTTTTCATCCCTTTCTTCTCCATGTCCATTGGAGTTTGTTCCTTCAATGCTCAAATGGACATCCATCCCTCTGACTTCATCTTCCTGGCTGTAATTCCCTTTTACCTCTTCCATTACTCTGGAATCTAAGCTGATCTTGATCTAGTTGTTGTTAAATCTACAAAAGGTGCAACCAACAAAACTTTGTCAGGCTAACTGTTTCAACAATTTCATGAGCATATGAACCATTCTGGTTCAATAATATATATAATAATTATTTCTTCTGATTTCCTGGAACTTTGAATGCCTTGATCAATTTTCTGGGTGGATAATTATATTCCACTGTCCAAGACCTTTCCAACGCCTACTCACATGCTCAATTCCTAGTCTTGAGCATAAGTTATGGCTCCATGGAGCTAGTTGGGTCTTATAATTTACCCTTCATTGTTTCTGCTGTATATTTCTCATTAAAAGCTCTGTTTGACGAACAATTTACACCATTAGAAATATCTATTCAAGCTCTTTTATTTGAGCTGCAGAGACAAAGTGTGCCTTGGCACACTTTGTTGTTAATTATGAACATATTTAATTAATGATATCAATGCTACTTGGGAGCATGAGGATGCAATGCAGGCATAATACCCACATTTTTTTGAGGATTTTTGAAATTTAATTGTACATGGGTACATGATGCACTGAGGACAGTGCATAAATAAGAGGAGGGGATCGTAATATCCCTAAGGCTGAACCCAATTGTAAATGTAAATACAAATGTACTTAAGCTGGTGAGTTGTTTTGATATAATTTTTGGGTGCACCTTTCATGGCATAATGCGCGTAGGTACTGCGCAGTAAAATGAGGATGTGTGCACATTCTAGGATACCATGCGCAACATCTTAAGTGTGTGCGATGTGGAGGCCAGGGAGCCTTTGTGTATATGATATGTTTTATAGGCTGGTGAGCTAGTTATTATAAGCAAGGATGCGTATATTTTGATTAGGCTGGAGAGCCTAGATGTTAAAGGCCAATGCGCTTGTTTTTGTACATGTCTCATATTTAATATAAAATACATCATTGCGCATAGAACGACCACGATAAAAGATATGGGGGACTAAACTCCACTAGTTAGGGAGAGGGAGGGGCTAAGTTAAGGAAAGGGGGCTAAGCTAGGAAGCTTGAGCCAAAAAGGAATATTATATTAATATTTCTTAAAACATAAATTATGGATAATTATTTTATCCTAAGTTCTAAAGTTGGGGACAAGTGGGCCAAAGTATCTCCCAACATGACAAGTGTCAAGTTGGGGACATGCATACATATTGTTGGGACTTATCTCATTTGGAAAACTTCCCCATCATTCTTACCATCATCTTCTCCATGGTTCCTTCCATCATTCAACCATGATTCCATGACCATTTTTCACTCACGTAGTCCGTTATTCGTCAGACATTCATTTCATTGCATCTGAACCTATATCCATAGCCATTTTGTGTTGGTGTAGCTGGCTAGATGGGGAGTGGGACTGAAGAAGTGGGCTATGAGGCCCATGGGATATTGAAGAGGCGGGTTGTGAGGCTCGTGAGCAATTTCTCTCTGGGTGAGAATTGTTGGGAATTGATTTCCTGAAGGTGATGAACTACACCTGCAGGGCTTTGAGACTTCCTGTCCAGCTTGTTGTTGAAGCCCTGGAAGGGAAGTGGGGAAGCCGAGGGACTGCACCCAAGGAAGTGTGACCCTTCTCTGCTCAACAGTCCCTCGGCTGCCCCACTTCCCTTTCAGGGATTCAACAACAGGCTGGACAAGAAGTCTTAGAGCCCTACAATTGCAGTTTAGCACCTTCAGAAAATCAATTCCCAACAATTCTCTCACCCATAGAGAAATTGCTCACGGGCCTGACAACCCACCTCTTCAATATCCCACGGGCATGACAACCCGCTTCTTCAGTCCAACTCCCCAGCTAACCAACTACACAAACCTCTATGGCCATGGATATAAGCTCGATATAGTGACCGAAAGTCTGGAAGATAACTGACTGCGTGAGTGGAAATGGTCATGGCATCATGGCTAAATGATGGAATGAATCATGGAGAAGATGATGGTAAGAATGATGGGGGGGACATGCATGTGGGGAATGAGGGACTGTAGGCTGTTAGTTGAGTGAGCACTTGGGATAGAGTCTTTCATGTTGTCCATGAGCCTTTAGCCTGGTTAGGAATCCCTTTGCCCAAGTGGAGTTTAGTCCTAGCTCGGGAGTGACTCACTGTTGAGAGTGATGAACAATGTGGTCTAAGGTTGGGAGGTTCGTGGACGGTCTGCATGCAGTTCGTGATATTCTTAAAAATATAAGTGTTAACTGTGTGATAAAATTACATGCTGCATTGTTATCTACGTGTTATTTTATGGGTTTATCATATGCGTGGTTATAACTAACTGTAGGTTTTTTTGGGTATTTCCTGTATATGTTGCATGTCTATGTTTACGATGATTTCAGTGTGAATCTGTGTATTTATAGATATATTTGTATGCGTACATTTTATATATAATGCTTCCGCAAGTGTTCTGTGTGTGGATAGGTTTAAATCACATGCAGATAGAAATTTATGTGGCATAGCTCATAATAGAAGCTGGGTATGTTACAGTATGTTCCGCAGAGAAAACATAAGTGTTCTCTGGCGTAGCGTGGTCCGACCATGGGTGGCCAGGGACATTACAAAACAGTTTCGGATCTAAGTAAAGCGTATGAGGGGTGGCATTTCCCGACTTGTTGGTGCCCAGGGATGTTAAAAATTGGTATCAGTGCACGATTAATAATAATAATAATAATAATAAAAACTGTGCTCAACAGGTATCAGTGCCAGAACCAAAATTGCGCGTAATAGATATTGGCGCGCAACTCAAAGGTAGTGCACGCGAGTTATTTGAGTGACAAAGAAGAAATGCATAGTGGTTAAAGTGCACGAAGCACGAGTTACCTTATGATGTTGCAACACATGGAAACTATGGGTGCACAGATTGAAATTTGTGAGCACGAAGTTGTTTGAAGGGTGAAGAACAACATAAAACCAACGAATTTTCTCGACATTTTATATCGTTTGAACATCACCTTTTTGTAGCGCGTTTTTGAGGGCTCTCTCGTGTCACTGGGTATATCTATAGAAAACATTGGCTAGACTTGGTTTGTTTTGGGGTTTGTTGTTGAATGACTGGAGGAACGGATATGACATTTGGGCTATGGAACCTAGAATGAACAATGCATTGTTAGAACATTGAACTATCAAGAGGAGAAGGCTAATTAAGGCGATGAGTTTGAGTTTAATAGAAAATTTGCATGGTATTAGAAGAAAAAGAAACACACAACCGCATCAGAGCATTATTTAAAATGAATTCAGAGTTGGTTTGAGAAGAAATAAATATAGTCTAATTTGCTACGCCGAGAGCATCTCAGAGATGAATTCTGGGTTTTATATTCCTCCGATTCAGACAGATGAAAGTGAAATATAAGCTTACAAGAAACACATACTACGAAAGAAAACAAGACTCATATCACCACTAGTCAGAATCTTTTTACAAACAGTCCAAAATCCGCTTCTGCATTTATATATTCATTTTAATCCCAAAATTACAAAAAAGTATTCCTGCACAGAGGGCAGGTTCCTTTCCCTCTTTTTCTTCCTCGAGATAATATATATATATATATATATATATATATATATAGGAATTATTTGTAGAATTCGAAATGCTCGGACCTCCGCATATTTCTAAAAGTAGAGATAAGTTACCAAAAGGGAATGATTTAAAATAACAGTTACCCTATTTTAAAGAGATCGTTTAAGAACAGGTCTATCATCTCTGGAGCCCCTTTCCTCTACTACCAACTGTCCAAAATTTGCTGAAATGTACTTAATTTTCATTTGAGGACTCATTTCAGCTTAGCGATCTCCTCCTTTAGAGTATCTAACCAGACTGGTTGATCCTCTCCAACACTTTTAGTTGTTTTAGCTGTGGTTTCTTTCTTCTATCGCTTGCTCCGTTTCTTCTTAACAACTCCCCTGTTGATGACCAAATCCCTCATAATGGGATTCAGCCTGACTTCCAATTTCGAGTCTGTAGCAGGTTCTGTGTGGAATTTAGTCGCTATTATATGCACAATTAACTTATCCTCCTTACCCGTAGGTAAATCTACCATGTTTCCTGAATAACCAGTCTCGCTGGATGTAGCTTTGTCCATGTACCTCAAATTTGTGGACACCGAAATTCTTTTACAGAGATCAGAAGGTCGAGAAAATTTGGAGATTACACCCTTTATGGATAAGATGATGCTTCCATAATTGAGAATTGGTAGTTATAGAGTCCCAATCATGAATCACAGATAGACTTACGCACAAGTGTGTTGGTTTTCCATGCTTAGCTAATCCATTTCAAATGATTAGCTTTTGAGTTCGTTACATGGCAACGTTCATTTGACATAATACTACTATGAAGTACCAAACGAGTGAAACGGGGTGATCTGACTAGCCGCCCGTCTCACGAGTGGTGGTTTCGGCAAACTACCTTTCGCCCCGATGTATCTCTGGAGGTGCCACGTGACATCGGGACTTTGGCGAAAGTGGTTTCGGTTAAAAACTTTGAGTTATTAACAGGTGAGAAGGCTGAAGTTTAGTTAAAAATAAGCAGAGGTAGTCAAGGAAGGAGTGCTATGACAAAATATTTCATAAGATGATCAAAATCCAAGACCACAAAACGTCAAGGTATGAATCTGAGTGCAACCATAAAATCTTGGGAGGTCACTACAAGAAGTCCTCTCATGTTAGTCAAGTATTCAATGGAATCCAGACAGAGGAATAGATCATGTAGTGAATGATTTAGTGAAAGTGCATTCACTCCCGAAGAAACCAATATACAGATTAAGCAATACATTGGAGTCAAATCTATTATAAAAGAAATTGACTACTTGAATGACAGTAATCAGATAAAGAAAGTAATAGACATCAAACAAATCCAAAGTACTGATATGATCAATTAAGGAAAGGATAAATCAAGTACCTCAAGAAGGAAGTTGGTGTTAATTGTCGAAGGTTACTCAGAAAACATGACTAGAAATAAAATTGGGTCATGTAGGAGTTGGATAAAAGGGATCCGAAAAATAAATGGATGTTGAAGATCCAAGTCTATAAAACAACAAGATTGGAATCATAATCCATCCAAGTATGAGTTGGGATAGATGGATCTAGGAAATAAATAAAAAGTTGAAGCTTAATATCAGTTTAGTATTTGGATGGAAAATAAAAGGCAACCAAGAGTGTTTTGGCTAGAAAGTGTTCAGATAAGAAATATTCATGCACAGTAATTACAGTGAAGAGCACTTGAAGGTTCAAGAATCCAGGAGAATGGGAGACTTCTGGGATAAACAAGGAAACATGATACATGAAGAAAGAAGTTGTGGCAATTATTGTAGCAACAAGTATTTTATGGCTTGTTGGGACAACCATAACCCCAATTGTAAATGTAAATAAAAATGTACTTAAGCTGGTGAGTTGTTTTGATATCATTTTTGTATGCACATTTCATGGCATAGTGCACGCATGTACTGCACAGTGAAATGAGGAAGTGTGCACATTCCAAGATACCGTGCGTAGCATCTTAAGTGCACACAATGTGGAGGCTAGGGAGCCTTTGTATATATGATATGTTTTATAGGCTGGTGAGCCAGTTATTATAAGCTAGGATGCGCATATTTTGATTAGGCTGGAGAGCCTAGATGTTAAAGGCTAGTGCGCCTGTTTTTATACATGTCTCATATTTAATATAAAATACATCGTTGCGCGTAGACCGACCACGATAAAATATATAGGGGACTAAACTCCACTAGTTAGGGAGAGGGAGGGGTTAAGTTAAGGAAAGGGGGCTAATCTAGGAAGCTTGAGCCAAAAAAGAATATTATATTAATATTTCTTAAAACATAAAGTATGGATAATTATTTTATCCTAAGTTCTAAAGTTGGGGACAAGTGGGCCAAAGTAGCTCCCAACATGACAAGTGTCAAGTTGGGGACATGCATACATATTGTTGGGACTTAGTTCATTTGGAAAACTTCCCCATCATTCTTACCATCATCTTCTCCATGATTCCTTCCATCATTCAGCCATGATTCCATGACCATTTTTCACTCACGCAGTTCGTTATCCTTCGGACATTCATTTCATTGCATCTGAACCTGTATCCATAGCCATTTTGTGTTGGTGTAGCTGGCTAGCTGGGGAGCGGGACTGAAGAAGCGGGTTGTCAGGCCCGTGGGATATTGAAGAGGCGGGTTGTCAGGCCCATAAGCAATTTCTCTCTAGGTGAGAGAATAGTTGGGAATTGATTTTCTGAAGGTGTTGAACTATAGTTGCAGGGCTCTGAGACTTCCTGTTCGGCCTGTTGCTGAAGCTCTGGAAGGGAAGTGGGGCAGCTGAGGGACTGTTGAGCAGAGAAGGGGCACACTTCCTTGGGTGGGACAGGCATGTGGGGAATGAGAGACTGTAGGTTGTTAGTTGAGTGAGCACCTGGGACAGAGTCTTTCTTGTTGTCCATGAGCCTTTAGCCTGGTTAGGAATCCCTTTGCCCGGATGGAGTTTAGTCCCGACTCGGGGGTGACTCATTGTTGAGAGTGATGAACAGTGTGGTCTAAGACTGGGAGGTTCATGGACGGTCTGCATGTTAATGTTTATGCCATTATTATAGTTCTTTGCATTTCATAAGATAAGAACATAATAAGAACAAGATCACTGAGAAATACACATCCACAAGAGACACAACATTTATCTTGGGAAACCCTCTAGGGGAAGAAAACCTAGCAAAAACTTCCTTATCATAAATAGCTTATACAATGTTCAAGAGATAACTCAACCAATACAAAAAAAGTCCTCCTCAAGAGATGCGCCACCCTTCTTCTCCTCTCACCAACTTGTAATTGCAGCTTGCCTCATAAGAGAATGAGCAAGTGAAGTGTGTCTAAGAAGTGAGGCGCTAGCCTCTTATTTATATCAATCTGGCATGTGTGAAGAGTCACCATCTGGCAGGGCCGACCTCTCACTTTGGGTGGGTAAACCCACCTTTAACTAATTCTGGCCCTTTCATTATAACTGCTGGGGCCGACTTCTTATTCTGTACTTTGTAATTGTCCGATGACCAATCCGCAAAAGGGGATTTGGTCCTTATACAATTACCGACATGATTAATCCTCAATGGGGATTAATCCAATAATAATAATAATAATAATAATGACATGATTAATCCTCAATGAGGATTTAATCCAATAATAAAATAATAATAAGAATGCTCTTCGCAGTTACATTATTTCAACACTGCACGCACTTGGTGACATTATTACCAAGATAAGTGCCAATTGTGTGATAAAATTACATGCTGCATTGTTATTTATGTGCATATTTTTTTGGGTTATCATATGCACTATTATAACTGTGAATATTTTTACGGGTATTTCTTGTATATGCTACATATCATTAATTAGATAAAGAGATGTTGAATTAAAAGGAAAATCAAAGGATAGGGGATCTATAGAGCAACAAGAATGGGCAAGTGATATAACCACATCATGTTTTTGAAACATTTGGAAAGTGGATAAATGTCTAATCGTTACAAATTGTTTGTTTAAAACAAATGGGAGGAGAACAAGACAACAAGAGGACTTTCCAAAGAAAATGTAAATGATTATCACAAGTGTTATTTGTATGCAGTATGCATTTGTAATATAGTTGGATTTCTGCTTTGGGAAAGTTTGAAGTTGCTCCATGTTTAAAGCTAAACATATACAAAAATGTATAACAAAGATGGATAAAAGGGGCATTCCAAAAGAGGATTTCTGCTTTGGGAAAGTTTGAAGTTGCTTCATGTGTAAAGCTAAACATATAAAAAATGTATAACAAAGATGGATAAAAGGGGCATTCCAAAAGAGAAGAGGATGCCAAACAATTGGTAGTTGGAAAAAATATACAATGATAACAAAGAAGTGGTGCTGAAAAAAAAAGAAGTCATGGAAATTCAAATTCAAAGCAATGATAATGGCGTTGCAACTATGCATATGCCAGTGTTTATTGCATGTCAAAACATCCAGAGAGGATTCCCATGGCAAAATCAGGCTGAAGAACAATAGGCAAAGAGAAAATTACAAATGCTCACAACATTGCAAAGAAAATAAAGGAACCTGTAATTGCAAGCTATACCTGGTAGCGGAAGATTTTTCCATGTTTATATGAATTTTTTTTATGCATTTATGTTTGTAATCCGGTTGTTAAAAACGATTTTCCAACAATACTACAGGAAAATACAAATAAGCACCATAAAATAAAAAGAAAATGTCTACTACTCAGGAAATTTTTAATGTCTATTAAAACACTAATCCATGTTTCAAAAATTGCGATTATGGTATGCATAATAAATCTAGCCGTGCTAACTCATGTATGTTTATTTATTAGAAATCATTTATTCTTTATATTTCAATTTATTTTTATTTTTTTAATGTTTGTCTTTGAATTTTATAACTCTTCTAACCTGTTATTAAATTGTTTTTATTATTTTATTAATTTTTTCAAAGTGTATTTATTCATCTCTTCAAATGTTATTATATTTTATTTGATTTAATCTTAATTTTATATATTCTTTTTTATCATTCTTACATTACATTGTTACAGTTGATATGTTTTTGATGACAGATGGAGTGTCTATTTTAAACATTTACAAAATATGACTAAATGCAAAATCTTTCCCAACTAATCCATTCACAAAACTGCCATTGGCATAGCTCTATCCAATCTAAAAAATGAGAAATACATACAATGAAAAAACACATCTTACAGTGAAATCCAAAACTTTCTTATGAAAAGCATAAAAGAGCTACGCAGGGTTAGCTTCTAGCCTTTACATATATGGCAGACACAGTGAGTAGGTAAAAACGTAGCAATAACACAGTGGAAAAATATACACATATAACACTTGGAATATATACACATAAATTTCTTTGGAATAAGGTGAGGTTTATAACATCAGGTACACAGACACAGATAGTTAAATACATTACAGATATGAATAAGGTGAGGTTTATAACATCAAGTACGGAGACACAGATAGTTAAATACATTACAGAGATAATTAGTATAATGAGAACCACAGTAATATATATATATATATATATATATATATATATCACTAGCCCACCAAACTAAATACACAGTTTTTTATTATTTACAATAAAACAAATAGATAATTAGATATCCAACATTGAATCGTATATATCACAGCACTAGCACCAAACTAAATACACAAATTTTTATTATTTCCAATAAAACAAATAGATAATTAGATATCCAACATTGAATCGTATGCATCTTATGGCTGTTTTTTCTTATCTTTCAGAAAAAGCCAGTTAATTGACATACTTCAACAATACTTTGCCTGATATAGTTTTGCTCTCCAACAAACAAATATAAACTAAACAAAAGATTGTATAACTACTCTGTAAACATATCAACACACCCAACAACAACAACAGTACAGTACAGTACATGTATATTTAACATTTGCAAAAGGTAGGCAGGAAATAGATTAGAGAAGTTTTTCTATATTGCACCAATGAATTTTAAAGTTCCTGAAGATGAGAGATTAGAGAGGTTTTTCTATATTGCACCAATGAATTTTAAGGTTCAGGAAGATGAGAGATTAGAGAAGTTTTTCTATATTGCACAAATGATTTCTGAAAATGGTTGGATTCTTCACTTCAAAAATTCGATGGTTGAAGTCTTCACTTCAAAAATAAAAAATTGGACGTTTCAAAATCTCTTATACATTTTTTATCCAAAAAAATTTCTAACAATTTTAAGATTATATAAACAACAGTACTTCACCAACATATCTTTAATTCCCAGCATACTCATCAAACAATAACCACCTAACCCTCTTTTGATGATGAGAGAGTTCCCTCCTTCCTGGCATGATGTTTTAAAGTAGAAAAAATTACAGAAACAACACACCCAAAAATATATAAAAATAAACTTTGCAACAGATTGCTTTTTATTCAATGTAAACATATATACAGCTAAAGAACAACAGAAACTTGTAGTATCCCACATCATATAAACCACGGCATTTTATTTCAAAACAAAATAAAACTAACAACTTATTGGATTTCCTAACCAGCTGTACATGTTTGAAAGTTACTCACGTTTCAGAACAAAACAACCTAAACCAATATAATGGGAATAATTGATCTGAAGTGTGTTAATGTACCCAGAAAAAAAAGGAAACTGCAGCAGTGTTTTAAAAGAATTCTATCAATCGACATGAAAATACCATAAAATCCAATCATTGTTCTTCATGATATGTATGAAACTGATCATATATTCATTCCATATTTGCATCAAGATAAATCATACATTCCATATTTGTACCCAGATAAATTATTCATTCATTCAATATCTATACAGTTGTTTATAAAAGTTAAATAAAAAATACAGTTATTTTTGAAAAATAAATCAATGTTCATCATTTTAACCTCGGAACATTCAAATGGATTTCATGAATCTCGTCGTCTTTTCGGAACCTGATGGATTTCATGAATCTCATCTTTTTCGTATCATATGGTGCATAAAAGATTTAGAATTAAAATGTATCTGTAATAACCCTAACCCTAATACTGCAGAACTCATAGATCCGATCCGAAGGGTGACCGATCTTCATGGCTGGGAATTAATGTCATCAGAACAGACCAGAGCTGAGCTGACTGAATGCGAATTCCCGTAATGACTGGGCGCCGACGGCGGGGGATGAAAACGCTTGGGGAGACAGTTGGTGAATTCGTTTCTCGATCTCTTCATGTGACGCTTTCTCCCGCGGATCTGTGCTTCTACATTATACAACCCTTCCCTGGATTCAGAAGGTTGCACCGGGCTCTGCAATATGGCGACTTTCATTAATCTACTGCACTCGGCTGCCTGCTGCGTCGAACCCAATAAAATTATGACCAGGAGAAGTGTGAAGGCGCGGAACGACATGGGAATTGAAGAGGAAAAAGCTGTAATTTCATTCTACCTCCGGTGATCCATGAACTCAGACAGAAAAGCTTGTTCATGGTTTCTGTGCCGCTCTCTGTTGATATTTGAGTTGGAAATAATCGATCATGTCGCGTCGGGGAAGTTGCAAATTGTAGATGTGGATGTGAACAATAAATTTACACGTGAAGGCAAGGAAGGCACAGGGTAGCAAAGTGACTGAGGATGTCAAAGGCAATGCTGGCTCTCTGTTTGGTGGAGGTGCCAGCTGCTGAACAGCCAGGTGGCGCGGAAATCTCACATTTCTCCTCACTGAGAGCGTGAGTACAACTTTTCTTTGCCCGTGATGGGCGTCGGCCACAGTCAATGCATGGATTGATGGATACACCACGATTAAGCCTCGGGCGAGATCTCGGGTACTCCGTACACACCTGCCCCAGTAGACCGGGGCCCAATCCGGCTTGAAATAATAAATCTTCTTGCCGTTCTGGTTATGATTATTTATGTCGTAGAGGCGCTCTTTCGATCTTAATGAGGAATAGTGTGGATCACAACCTATTCGTGACGAGTTCTTAAATATCAGAGCGAAGGGCAGAGGTTGTTATTCTCTTCACGGAGGAAATATTAATTGAGGTTACCTTTTTCTTTTTTACTCTTTCCCATTATTAATGTGTAATGCCAAAATGATAGATTCATGTAAATGTAATCATTTCAATTTCAATTTTGATAATTTTGTTTTTGTTTGCTAGTTTGTCTGTAGCATTATGTATGAGCGACACCAACTCTTAATATGGTTGGATTTTTTGTCTCCTCAGGGCTCTAACGGATGACTTTAACATCACTTAGTGTCTTAAGAGCACTTCCGAGACAATTTTGATAATTGTGTTAATAGACAAATTTTGATAATTGTATTAATAGACAACAGTTTAATCAATTTTGATAACTGTGTTAATAGACAAGAGTTTAAGTAAGGTGTTATGTCCCTGGATATCTATTTTTGTCACATTTGTATCAGTAAGTGCAACTAATAATAGTATAAGGTAGTTTTTTTAAGGTCATGTACTGATTTTTTAGGAGGAATTACATGTTCTTAACCATTAGATCCACTCAATCAACTTACTTCAATATGTTTGATTCTACATTAACAATTATCTATATAAGATTACACAAATTTGTTTTGAACATTCAATAAGATTAAGTTCATTTACAATAACTATCTCTACAGTGGTAAATCATAATGATTTCTCCCCTTGCTTTCTTCCATGTCATTCTTTGTAGTTTAATTATTAATTTGTACTAAAAAGATATCATAAAATTGAGTTAATTTGTTGAGTATAAATTTTGTTATCTAATTTATGTTTATATTATTCTTTTTTTTTGGAAAAAAATATTACATTAATTGTTCAAATTATAATCTTTTAAAAATCCATTTTTTTTTCTTCAGAAAAACTAAAATAATTTAAAAGTTARATCCAAGGTTCATGGTTATATTCTGYTGAATGTTCTAGCCTAACTCCAATTTTTGAAGGCCCATCTGCAAGCTTGTTTCTATCCTTGTAAATATGAGAAAAATATGCATATAAAAATCTTTAGAGGAGATTAAAAACTTCATATAGACAACTATCTCTACAATGTTAAATCAAAATGATTTCTCCCATGCTTTATTCCATGTCATTCTTTGTAGTTTAATTATTAATTTGTATTAAAAAAATATCATAAAATTGAGTTAATTTGTTGTGTATAAATTTTGTTATCTAATTTATCTCTCTCTATATTTTTTGTTTGTTTGTTAATGTGGTTTGAGAAACCGGACTCAGGGGCATCTAAGCCATCAAAATCACCCAGGGATCGCACGCGGCCTGAGCCACACCAACCCTTAACATGGTTGGATTTTTTTGTCCACACCAACCCTTAACATGGTTGGATTTTTTTGTCCCCGCATGTCTTACACCTCGGGGACCTAATTTATCTCTATATTATTCTTTTGTTATTCTCTTTTTTTTTTTTAGAAAAAAAATCTATATTTTTATTAATATAAAAAAAATGTATAGTCATCATTGCATTTGTCTTGACATTCCCATGTCCCTATCTACTTCAAACAAAAATTGAACATTATATCTAGACTATTACATTTGTACTTTCTCTTAAAAAAAATTGATAATCATAAAATTATATTAATTGTTCAAACTATAGTCCTTGAAAAGTCCATTTGTTTTTACAAAAAAAACTAAAATAACTTAAAAGTTAGATCCAAGGTTCATGGTTTTATTCAGCTCAATATTCTAGCCTAACTCCAACTTTTGAGAGCCCATCTCCAAGTTTGTTTCTATCCTTGTAAATATGAGAAAAATATATATATATGAGAATCTTTCAAGGAGATTAAAAACTTCATCATATAGAGGTTGTAAGGTGAAATTTCTTATAGCATTTTTTTTGCACATCCATTGAATAACCAACATTGAGTCACCAAAAATTTGTAGTTGAGATACACCAAACACTTGTGCTAGCCTCACAACCAATTTAGCCAACATTTCACAAAAAATATTGGTTTCTTCACCAATTCCAACTTTGAAAGAAATGCTATGATTTGAATATAAGTATAGAATTTATCTAGAGCCTCCCTTAGGAGGGTTCCCCTACAATGCATAGTCAAAGATTGATTTTTTCTGTCGCTGTGGGCAAACATTTAAAATATTTAGAGCCTAAAATGCACATTTAAGAGGGAATGTCTCTTTGTCTTCAAACAAATTTAGGTTTTTTGCACCATACTCCCCAAGCTATGATAAGTTGTAGTGCTTTGATCTCGAGTTTCCTTTCTAGAACACTGAGTTCTAAAATCCCCTTCAATACTTTCACCTTCCCAAAGGTTCCTTATCCCTATCATCATTTCTACCTCTTTCCATACCTTCTTGGTAAATGGACATTACAAGATTATATGCTATATAGTTTGTTCTGCATGTTGACATTCACTACACCATCTCAACCTAAAGAAATTGCTTTTCTAAAGGACCTCATGTTTGGGTTCCTTCTTGTTTTTTGTAGGGCATTTTAATTTCCATTTTTTTTTCCACCACCAAATTTGATGTCCTTCTCTTCCTTCCTCTACCAATGCTTTGTAACCTTTTATGGGAACATAAACTCCAACAAGATTCAGTGACCAAATCAACTAGTCCTCCTTGTCTTTGAGTTTAACATTGTAGTCTTTCAAAATGTCTGTGTACCTTTTCATAAGTCTTCATATTCTTCCCTAATCCCAGCTCTTCCTAAGATAACCCTTGTTAGTACCAAGCTATAGTCATTTCACAATTGGCAAGATGTTGAAGTTTAAAATACCCTTTATTTCTTAACTCTTGTATCATCTAGAATGTCATTCTACATACCTTTACTCCCTACCCATTGTTCAATTCCAATTTGAACTTTATCTCCTTTCCCAATTTTCCATATCAATCAATTTCCAACCAGATGGAATGCACATGAAACAACTTTCTAAATTATTGAGGCATTATTTAATTGTTTAAGGCGATTTCTAACCTAGACCTCCACTGTATCAGGGAGTATATACTTTTCTCTTACAACCTGAACCCATAAACATGTTCCTTGAATTTTCCTCCACACATTTCTGAAGCCAAGGAATTCAAGAATGGAAAAGGGCTTTTAAGCCCCCATCCTCCATTGGATTTTGGTAAGGCCATGTTTTCCCAAGAGGCCAACACAAAGCCTTTCTTCTTTGGATCTCCTAACCAAATAAATTTGTAAAACGATATCCTAATGGTCTCCAAAACTCCTTTTGGGACCCAGGAAAGCAATACCTAGTAAACTAGAATCACTTTTAGGAGTACTTTTACCAATACCAGAAAACCTCTAGAGGGCCACTTGTTGCAATAGGTGTTTAATTTCTTTTTCACTTTAGCTATCAATCACCTTTTTCATACTCATTTGTCTTAAAAAAAAAACCCAGATACTTCAGGCCCTCCTCTAATTCTAACATCTAAAAAGGGAATAACTGAGCAAAATGATTCTTTTCCTTCCTAGATATCCCACATAAAGTAATAATGGATTTTCCCATATTCATTACCATTCTAGTTTCCTTAAAAAATAAATCCATGATACCTTTGAACTTTTCGATGACCCTTCTAGTTCCTTTACGAAAAATCAAAATTTCATCCACAAACAGTAGATGCGTGATGTTGAAATATGCTCCAATAGCCTTTAAGACTTCCATTCCCTTCTACTTATTTAATTATCTTACTTAAATTTTCAACTATTAATAGAAATAGGAGAGGAGATTGAGGGAAACCCTATCTAATGCCTCTCCCTAATAGAAATAAATGGGACGTCGCTCCATTTATGAGCATAACAAAAGATATTGATGATATGAAACTCATAATTCATACAATGAACTGATGCCACAAACCTAAATGAATTATAATAAGTCTAATGTAAATCCAACTTACCTTGTCATAAACTTTGGATAGGTCCACTTTCATCACAATCAATTTTTGGTTCCCAAATTTTATTGAATGAAGGCATTATTGAGATATCTCACTACCTCATGTATCTACCTACCCTCTAAAAATCCAATCTGTTCTCCATAATTTTTTTTAGATTAAAAACTTTTCAATCTCCTCGTAATAACCTTTGAAATATTTTATAAATGCAATTGCATAAATAGATTTTCCTAAATTTCTCAAAGTCTATCACATTATCTTCTTTAGGGATTAGTGCGAGGAAGTTTATATTGAAAGCTTCCAACATTTTCCCTTGAGTTCTTGTAGTCTCCACAAATCTTCTTAAATATTCTTATATAAAATCATAACATCCTAAGAAAAATTCCACAAGGAGATCATTAGGCCCAAGACTTTTGTCCCTTTGAAAACTTTGCAAGATATGGCCCATTTCTTCCATACCAACTTCTCTTATCAAAGCCCAATTATCTTCATGATTGACAAAGCTAGGGTAGGAGTTTGACCACCTAATAACCTATCCTGTGGTAACATGAGTGTCCTCTTTAAATATGGAAGATAAATGATTTATTCATTCAATTTCCATATCATTGAAGTTTGTTGCCCAAATACCATCTCCTTTATCTATTTTCCATATATAATTAACCTTGTTTATATAGTTTGTGTACCTAAGAAAATAACTTTGTGTTCTCATTTGTTATGCACCTGGTTATGTTATATTGAGAAGAAACAGGAATATCAAAAAAATTACCAACGAAACAACAAAATATAAAGAATGACACACCAAAATGATACCTTTATTGAAATGAGAGAAATGTTTGCTTGCCTCTTTGAGGGGGAAAAATCCAACAGAGAAACACTCTATTACAATAATTCTCAAGACAAAGACTTCTCATGCCCTCAATTCCTATTTATACTAAATCTATATACAAAAAGAATAATCTAGAGGAATATCTTTCTAGAAGCGAAAGCTTTTGTTAGGTCTTCTTACATTTGACTTATTCTCCTTATTACTAGGCCTTATTTATTAATATCAATCTTTATTACATGGAAAATATATTATTCTACCTATGTGAGGGGTTAGGGAGGTTAGATCCCTAACATGCCCTCCCCCATAAAAACAACCTTGTCCTCAAGGCTTGAAATGAGGAAATTGTTGCAGAATGGTAGTTGACTCCCAGGTGGCATCTTCTAGATGTGTGTCCTTCCACTGAATTAAAAATTCCTTGATAGTGTGTTGTCGGAGACGATGCTTGCGCTGGTCCAAGACTGCTTGTGGCTGCACCAAATGGATCCTTCTTCATCCAACTCAAGTAGACTGGTCTGAGTCTGGCACCTAGTGCTGAGCACTTTCTTTAAGAAGGAAACATGAAAAACAAGGTGGAGCTTAGAGTGATTGGGAAAATCTAACTGGTAGGCCATTGACCCCACTCTCTTGAGAATATGATAAGGACCATAAAATTTGGGGGAAAGTTTCTGATAATGCTGGGATTTGAGTGAAGTATTCTTATAAGGTTGCAAATGAAGAAACATCTAGTCCCCTTCAACAAATTCACGTTTAGAATGACCCTGATTTGCTTGTTGTTTCATGTGATTCTGTGCCATGAACAAATTTTCTTTGAGAGTATGGAGAATGACCATGCAGACTGTAAGAGTTTAATCCACCTGCTGAACCTTGAAGACACTAGACATGTATGATAGAATTGAGGGTGGATTTTTTTCATAGACTACTTCAAAGGGAGTCATGCGAGTGGCAGTATGGTAAGAGGTGTTGTACCACCATTCAATGAGGGATAACCATTGAATCCACTGATTTTGTCTGTCAGATGAAAAACACCTCAAATATGTTTCCAAACACTTGTTGACTACTTCAGTTTTTTCATTAGTATAAGGATGATATGTGGTGCTAAGATGTAATTGGGTTCCCTGGAGTGAGAACAATTCTTTCCAGAAAGTGCTGGTGAAAGTGGGATCACGATCATAAATAATAGAATGAGGAATGCCATAGTGTTTGGAGATATTATCCATAAAAATTTGATCCATGATGGATTCTGTCAATGGGTGTTGAAGAGAACATAAATAAGCATATTTGGAAATAAATCCACTACTACCATTATGAATGACTTATTTCTTGATTTAGGTAATCCAATAATGAATTTCATATAAATATCTATCCAAATAGTAGGTGGAATTGAAAGTGGTTGGAGTGTGCCTAGAGCTTTGAATATCTCTCCCTTATTGCATTGATAAGTATCACATTCATCCACAAAAGTGTAGATTCCCTATTTCATACTGCCCCCCAAAAAGAACGTTTGACTTGTTCAAAGGTTTTGGTAAAATCAGAATGCCCAGTTGTAGGTGAAGCATGAAACTCAGAGGGCACGATGGATTTAAGGTTCAACTATTTTCTTAAATACAAGAGACCTTTATAATGAAGCTCTTCATGGTTCCATGAGTACCCTGAAGAAGCTTGCAGATCCTACTGCAGTGTTTGGATCAATCTTGAAAGTTTTGGGTCTTTCAAGCATTCCTGGTGAACCTCTTGAAGCCAATTTGTGACAATGAAAGAGAGGGGAAAAAGGGACCCGTCTTCTTCATATTTCTTGGAAAGGGCATCAACCACCACATTTTCTTTTCCTTTTTTGTAGATGATCTCATAATCATATCCAAACAACTTGGTTACCCATTTTTGTTGCTCGAGGGAAGAAGTTATTTGTTCTAGAAAATACTTCAGGATTTGATGATCAATTTTAATTTGGAAGTGTTTCCCCAAGAGATAAGGACGCCATAGATCCACATCATGCAAAATAACCAACATTTCCTTTTCATAGGTGGATTAGCCCAAATGGTGCTCATAAATTTGTTTGTTGGTGAAAGACAAAGGTCAACCATATTGCATGAGGACAACCCCAATGCCTTTCCCAAAGACATCACATTCTAGTACAAAGGTCTTGTTGAAGTCAAGGAGAGCCAGAACAGGAGTAGTGCACACAATTGCTTTCAAATCTCAGAAGGAATGATTGGTTGTTGGAGTCCAACTGAAAGTGTTCTTTTTAAGGAGCGTTGTGAGGTGAGCTACAATTTTTCCATAATTATGAAAAAATTGTGATAATATCCTGTCAAACCCAGGAAGCCACACATAATTTTCACAGTTTTCGTGTTTGACCAATCCTATATAGCTTCAATTTTCTTAGGATCCACCCTAACACCATCCTTGTAGACAATATGTCCCAATTACTCCACTTCAGAGGCTCTAAAAGCAAATTTAGACTGCTTAAGAAAATTTTTGTGCTAAGACAATATGTGTAGAATTTGATCCACATGGGAAAGATGGGCTTGCCAAGTTTTTCTATAAAAGAGAATATCATCAAAGAAAACAAAGACAAAATAACGGAGGAAAGGACAGAAGAAATGATTCATGAGACTTTGAAAAGTGGAGGGAGAATTATAGAGGTCGAATGGCATAACCAAGAACTCATGGTGACCATCATGAGTTATGAATGTAGTCTTGGGAATGTCTTCTTCTTTCATACGAATCTGGTGGTAGCCAGAACGAAGATAAATTTTGGTAAAAAAATGAGCATCACTTAATTCATCCAAAAGGTCATCAATGTCTGGAATGAGAAATTTTTCTTTGATGGTGAATTTGTTGAGGGCGTGAAAGTTAGGACACATGCGGCAAGTATCTTTTTTCTTGAGTACCATGACTACTGGAGAAGAATAGGGGTTGGTACTGGGATAAATGACATTGAATTTTAGAGATTATTGAACAATCTTCTCAATTTCATTATTTTGGGTGAAGGGATGATGATAAGGGTGAAAATTTGGAGGAATACTTTCAAGAACTAGAGGAATGGAATGATCATGGACACCTAGAGAAGGGGGAAGTCCTTGGGGGGTTTTAAACACAACTTGTTGTTGGGAGAGGATAGATTGGAGGTTGTGATGGATGGAGGGTGTCTCAACCACCTAAATGGAATGAAGTTGGGAAATAGTGCTAGAATGACATTTTCAAAGGAGCTTTTCCATTCGGTGCGAATTAATGATATCTGGTGACTCTATTGTGATGCCTTGGAATTGGTGTTGTTGGATCTCCTGCTAGAATTGGATGGCTAATTTCTAGAAATCCATGGTGAGAGGGTCGAGAGTACGTAACCATTTATCACAAAGTATAATGTCACAACCACCCATGTCAATAGCAAGCATACGATATTTCAGGTGGTACTGACCAATTTGTAGGTACACATTTTCACAATTTCCTCCACATTTCATGGAACCCCCATTGGAAATCATGTTTTGGAAATTATTAACTGGATGAATATAGAAATTGAATTCTTGGGAAATGAAATGATGAATAAAATTATGGGTTCTTCCACTGTCAACTAGAATTATGAATTTTCAGTTCTTAATGTAGCCAATTAACTTGAGGGTTTGGGGAGGAGAGAAACTAGTGAGAGCATTCAGGGAAATTAGTGGTTCAACTTCCGGTCGATTGGAGGGATGATTAAGATTCATTGGCGGAGGTATCTCGTGTACATGGGAAACATCCACCTCATATTTAGAAACATCCTTATTCATAACCATAAAAATATTATGTTCCTTACAGTTGCGCCCCAAAAAATACTTGTCATCAAAATTATAACAAAGACCCTTAAGCTCGCGTTCAACCATTTCAGCCCAAGTCAATTTCTGGATCTTGAGGGGAGTGGCAAGAGGGGTGGGAAGGGTGGGTTTAGGGAAAGGAATAAAAAATGTTTTTCTGGTTTGGGATGAGACTACTTGTTGTTATTCCTTGGCCTTTTTAGTAGCTTCCAACCAAGTCTTGGGGTGAGACATGAGGACATGGGGACATATTTCATCCTTAAGGCCACTAATAAAGAATTTTTTGGAAAAAACATCAGTCATTCCCTCCATTTTGAAAGACAATTTCTCAAAGGAATCTATAAACTCTTCCACTGGGCTAGTTTGTTTCAATTTGGTCAAACGACCTAAATTATGGGTGTCGGTGTCAAAGCAATCATAAAGATTTGAAACAAATTGTGTCCAAGACACATACCCTTGGCATACCTTTTTATTCCATTTCCACCATTTCCAGCGTTCATGATCCAAATGGAGAACACCATAATAGAGTTTGGCCAATTCATTAGTAATGTCATGCAAAGAAACATAGTGTTCCATTTGGGTGACCCAACCCGTGGGGTTTGAGCCATCAAATTTGTTTACATGCACTCTAGGAATGTTAGGGACCTAACCTCCCTAACCCCTCACACAGGTAGAATAATATATTTTTCATGTAATAAAGGCCAATATTAATAAGGCTTAGTAATAAGGAAGAATATGTCAAATGTAAGAATACCTAATAGAAGCTTGCGCTTCTAGAAGATCTTCCTCTAGATTTTTATTTTGGTAAATATATTTAGTATAAATAGGAGTCGAGGGTATGAAAAGTTTTCTTGGATATTATTGTAATAGAGATATGCTCTGCTAAAGATTTCCCCCTCGAAGAGGCAAGTGAACGTTGCTATAATTAATATAGGTGCTCTTTCTGGTGTTATTCTGGTATTGTTCTGGATATATCATTGTTGTTCTTCCATTGTTTGCTAAATATTTATGTTATGCATATTATATTACATCTGGAAAATTACAAGTGGTATCAGAGCACTTTCCTTGGCAGAAAATTATGGGTTATTTTTTCCAGGGTAGAGACATGTTCTGACATATTAAAGCTACAAATATTTGTTGTTCAATGCATAAATCCATGGTCGGGGAAGCATACACGCAGGAACTACAAGTGGTACTTAAACGCACATTGTTGGCCACCCTTATAACCCCTATTGGTACACCTTCGAGTGGTAGTGCATCAGACAACACCTGTATATGGATCAACCTAGATATCCTGAATCGCTCCATATATAAACTGATCAGACGCCTAACTGTTGTAGTGCCACTGAGAACAACATTCGGGAAGATACTCTCTAGTACATGGGTATTCAGGTAGTATGGCTAAGGTCACAGTCTAGCCTCCTTAGTTGGTGCACTGAGATATTGGGTCGATTACTACTGTTGGACCCCACACGTATATTAGATATTTATAGCACATGGAAAACCCTTGTCTATAGAAACTCTGAATACCCTAACCCTTGGGATGGAAACAAAAACAGAACAAACAAGATCTATTGCCACACAACTCTGCCTCTTGCATTATGGTTTCAAAATTCCTACATATTTGTTCCTGTTAAGCATTTGGCCATTTCATCACTGCAGTATTATTCAGATTGGAGTATAACTCCGCATGAGTAAAACAAAGTATGGATCTTGCCGACACCATTATTTGAGACCTATCCCATTGGATTCCTCTTTTCTCCTTAATCGCAGTCATACCTATCATTTTTCAACAATTTATTTTTTCCATGGATCCGACCTCTTCCCGACACCCCTATTAGGCATCTATCCCATTGAATTCCTCTCTTTTCACTGATCTTAGCAACAATCACTAGTAACCCATTTTTGTGTGGTCCCACTTTTTCCCCTGTCCCATCCCCATGGCCCACACTCGCAGCCAAGATTGGGAACACTGTCTCACTACCTTGGAAAAATCTCATGACCAGACCCAAATTGATATCTCTCCCATTATGTCCAGTATTGGTAACCTCAACTCCTGCCTTGATCCACTCGAATCACTTCCCACATCCATCACTCAATTGACCTCCACTTGTTAGCAATGTCAGGACCCATTGAACACTTTGAATGCCTTGTTTAAGCCCACTTCATATCCTTTCTCTTCTTCCACACCTTATAAACCTAAAGGTCCTGAATCCTCACAGTCCACCTCTTTTCCTCCCCACCACTTTCCATGGGACCTGCGTCCCCCTCACATGGAGGTGAACAAATTTGATGGATTGGATCCCATAGGATGGGTCACTCAAATGGAACACTATTTCTATTTGTACAACATTATTGATGAGTTGGAAAAAATAAGGTATGGTGTTCTCCATCTAGATCCAGAATGTTGGCAATGGCGACAATGGAGAAAAAATTCCCACCAAGGATATGTGGCTTGGATTTTTTTTTTTTTGTAGAACTTTATGAACACTTTGACACTCATACCATCCATTCAGGCCATTTGACAAAATTGAAACAATCTAGCATAGTGGAAGACTTTATAGCTTCTTTTGAGTGATTGGATTTCACATAGAGGGCATGTCTAATGCTTTTTTCCGAGACTGCTTTATCTGTGGCCTCAAGGATGATATTTGTGCCCATGTCCTCATGGCTCTCCCTCAAAGTTGGGTGGAAGATAATAAAATAGCTAAGGAAGCACAACAAGTTGTCTCTTCTCAAACCAAAAAACCTCCTTCATTCCTCTCGCTAAACCAATCACTCCCACTCCTCCTTCCACTCCGCTAAAGATCTAGAAATTGACCCAGGAAGAAATGGTTGAACGCCAAATCAAGGGCCTTTGTTATAATTATGATGAAAAATATTTTCTAGGCACATGTGTAAGGAACAAAATATTTTTATGGCCATCTCTGATAATTTTTATGAAGAAGATGTTGAGGCTCCCCCCACTGACATGACTCAACCTTCTGACCCTCCCAAAGTTGAACCAATCATTTCCCTGAATTCTCTCACTAGCTTCTCTACTCCCTAAACCCTCAAGCTAATTGGTTACATTAAGCATCGAAAGGTCATCATCCTTGTTGATAGTGGAAGCACCCATAATTTTATTCATCGCCACATTGACCAAGAAACTAATTTTTGTATCCGAGCATTGAACAACTTTCAAATCATGATTGCCAATGATAGGTCCATGAAATGTGGGGGATTTTGTGAAAATGTGCGTCTCCAAATTGGTCAGTATCGCATGAAATCTAGTATGTTTTCGATTGACATGGGTGGTTGTGACATTGTATTGGGTGTTGAATGGCTAAGGACTCTGGGCTGCATTCTCATTGATTTTAAGGAATTAACCATGCAATTCAACCAGGAGGGACAACAATATAAGTTCCAAGGAATCACAACAGGTTCCCCTAAGATCATTAGTTCCCATCGCATGGAAAATCTCCTAAAAAAAGTTCATTCAAGAATTATTTCACAACTCCATTCCATTCACACCACTACGATACCCTCTGTTCCTCCTGAACTCCAATCCATCCTCTCCCAACATCAAGTTGTTTTTTCCACTCCCTAGGGAATTTCTCCTTCCCGTGGTGTTCATGACCATTCCATTCCTCTTGTCCCTAGTATATTTCTTCCCAATGTTCATCCCTATCATCATCCCTTTGCACATAAAAAATGAAATTGAGAAAATTGTTCAAGAATTGCTTGTCACAGGTGTTATCCATCGTAGTAGTATCCCCTATTCTTCTCTCATGGTCATGGTACTTAAGAAAGAAGGCTCTGGTGCATGTGTCCTGAATTTCGTGCCCTCAACAAACTCACCATCAAAGACAAATTTCCCATCCCTATCATTGAGGATCTCTTGGATGAATTAAGTGGTGCCCAATTCTTTACTAAACTTGATCTTCATTCTGGCTACCACCAGATCCATATAAAATATGTCGACATCCCTAAGACTGCATTTCACACTCATGAGGGCCACTATGAGTTCTTGGTCATTACCTTTGGCTTGTTTAATGCTCCCTCTACTTTTCAAAGCCTCATGAATCATGTCTTCCATCCTTTTATCTGTCATTTTGTCTTAGTTTTCTTTGATGATATTCTCATCTATAGTAAAACTAGGACAACCCATCTTGCTCATGTGGATCAAGTTATTCATCTACTCTCTCAGCTCCAACTTTTCCTCAAACAATATAAATGTGATTTTGAAGCCTCATAAGTTGAGTACTTGGGTCATATTGTTGGAAAGGAAGGTGTCTGAGTGGATCCTAAAAAGATTGAAGCTATGCATGATTGGCCTTGCCCGAAGACTCTCAAAATCTTACATAATTTTTTGGAATTAACAAACTATTATTGCAAGTTTGTTAAAAATTATGAAAA
>ML777366.1:407849-431297 GCA_009831015.1 Picea engelmannii | reverse complement strand
CGACTCTCGCGTGCACATACAAAAGTTTATATGTTAAAACCGGGGTTAATGTTTATAACCCGCGCACAAATTTTGTTAACACCGCCCATATATTATATGGTCACATATATTACAATGGAACCACGGGTTATTCAAACCCCACACCAAAAAACCACGCGCATTAAATGGTCGGGCTACAACACATATGGTCCGGTCATATGTAATACAAAACGACCACGGGCCGGGGCTTAGCCCCGGCCCGATCCCCCGCCCGAGATACAACATATTAAACATAAATATAATGTTTCCTGTAGTTATAACAAGGAACAAACGGTGGCCTATTAGCCGGGTGTTCGTGCGAAGGTGTTAGCTGTGTGGGGAGGTCCGGGGGTCGAACCCCGCAGCCTCCAATTATATTTTACACATGAACCCAATAACCAAACAGTGAGTGACACGTGGCGCCTCCAGATTGGTCCACATTTCCTCATTCCATTCGCCATCCAACAGACATGTGTCGACTCCTCATTCACCACTGTCAACCCAATCAACATCTGCCACATCACCATCGTACGGTCGTACGGTCCTGCCACGTCAGACCGTACAGACTGTACAGACAGGTACAGTGAGCATCAAAATTTTTGCCTGTTTGGCTTGGCGAACAGATCGTGATATCTTCTCCATACAGTCTCCGTTTGAGAAAGTAAATATACCGCTGGAATCAGGAAGATGAGACAGACACAATGGAACTGTTTTCATCGCATTCCGAGCACTTTGAAAATTGAGCAAAATTTGATCCCCTGATCAACATAGCATTAAAGTAGATCTAACATTCATTCACATCATAAAGCACTAAGCATCAACTGTATCTATCATACATCTAGATTAATCAATTAAGTACATAAACAACATGAACACCATAACATAAAGCACATCGATATAGGATATACGTGGTTCACTCCAGTGTGGGGCTATGCCCACCAATCTTCTTTTGTTCTTATTATTTTCTTCCAATCTTCTTACATGCACCAAGACACAACACCAAATCCGCATAGGATAGGAGATCTGTGTGCACCTCGCTAGATCCTCCTTCCCCGAGTTTGGTCCAAGAACAAAGCCTCTACACAGTCTGTGCACAAAGCACTTACAAAATACTTGCACTTAGCTCTTCATGCATAAATCCAACTAGCCATGCAGTAAGCCAATCAATGACTAGTAACTACTAGGTCTCCTTCTTACATCAGTTAGCTACTTATTTATACATTGAAAAAGGGGCCTAAACATGGGTAAGACCCATCTGTCGACATCCCATACCCGTTACATAAACCCTAGAACCCAAAAAGCCTACAAAATGGGGCAAGATCCCGTGATCTCTGTTTCGCCTGGGCGCTCCATATTCGACCAACTTGTTGAATTCCCAAAAGTGGCCAAGCATGACCAACGTTTCCTCTAAACCTGGTCAAGGGCCAACATATTGTCTCCAAGATATTTCCAGGAATGGCTACAAGATCACAACATTTCACGTCTGATCCAACAATTGCAAGCCAATTCTCCAGTCTCCCAGGGTACTCTTGGCATAATGATGAGCTTCGCTACAAATTCTGTCTATATTTAAGTAAACAGTCACAAATCAAATCCACGGTGCTTTCTGAGCTTCATTCTACACCCACAACTGGGCACTTAGAGTTTACCAAAACCTATGACCGGGTCAAACTTTCTTTTTTCTGGGATGGTATGAAATAGGATGTTCTCAATTTTGTGGCAAAATGCGATGTTTGTCAACACAACAAGGGAGAAACAGTCAAAGATCCTGATGCACTACAACCACTTCTGATTCCACCTTCTATTTGAAGGGATATCTCTATGGATTTCATTTTTGGCTTACCTAAATCTGGCAATAAGTCAATCATCATGGTGGTAGTTGATCATCTTTCCAAGTATGCTCATTTTTGTTCTATTCAACACACATTTACTGCCTCCAATGTGGCTCAACTTTTCATGGATCATGTCTTCAAGATTCATGGCATGCCTCATTCTATTATTTATGATCGAGATCTCACTTTCACTGGCAAATTTTGGAGAGAACTGTTCAGGATACAGGGCACCCAATTGCATCTCAACACTACCTATCATCCCCATATTGATGGTCAAATTGAATTTTTCAACACATGTTTGGAAACATATTTGAGGTGTTTTTCATCTGAAATAAAAACTTAGTGGGGTCAATGGTTGCCACTAGCTGAATGGTGGTACAACACTTTGTACCATACAACTACTTGCATGACTCCTTTTAAAGTATTATATGGAAAAAAATCCACCTTCAGTTCTCTCATACATGCCTGACGTCTCGAAGGTCCAAGAAGTTGACCAAACTCTTACATTTCATGAGGCTATTCTTTGTAACCTTAAAGAAAATTTGGTCATGGATCATAATCGCATGAAGCAACAAACAAATCAAGGTCACTACAAACGTCAATTTTCTGAAGGAGACCATGTGTTTCTTAGACTACAACCTTATAAGCATACTTCACTCAAGTCCGAACATTGTCACAAAATGGTGCCCAAATTTTATGGTCCTTATACAGTTCTCAAGTGCATGGGACAAGTGGCCTATCAGTTAGCTTTTCCCTGCCATTCTAAGATCCATCTTGTTTTTATGTCTCCTGATTAAAGAAGGTGATTGGAACTAAGTGCCAAACTCAAACCAACCTTCCTGAGTTGGATGAAGAAGGATCCATTTGGTTGCATCCACAAGCTGTCTTCGACCAATATGAGCATCATCTCCATTAATGCAACATCAAGGAAGTGTTAGTACAGTGGAAAGATATAACTCCAACAAATGCCACCTGGGAGCCAACTACCATTCTGCAACAATTTGCTCATCTCAAGCCTTGAGGACAAGGTTGTTTTTTAAGGGGGAGGTCATGTTAAGGACCTAACCTCCCTAACCCCTCACATAGGTAGAATAATATATTTTCCATGTAATAAAGGCCAATATTAATAAGGCCTTGTAATAAGGAAGAATAATTCAAATGTAAAAACACCTAATAAAAGCTTTTGCTTCTAGAAGATCTTCCTCTAGATTTTACTTTATGTAGATATATTTAGTATAAATAGGAGTCGAGGGTATGAGAAGTTTTGTATTGGATATTATTGTAATAGAGCTCTACTTTGTTGGAGGTTTCCCCCTCAAAGAGGAAAGTGAACATTGATATCATTAATATAGGTTCTCTTTCTGGTGTTATTCTAGTAATGTTCTAGATATATGATTGTTGTTATGCCATTGCTTGCTAAATATTTATGTTTTTCATATTATATTACATCTGAAATATTACAAGGAATGTGTAGGTCATGATGAAAATGATTGCACTGAAAATTCTAGGAAGTGGAGGAAGTATCACCTTCGGGGTGCAAAGGTTGGTTAGATGAGGGAAGGCCTCCAAGAATATTCAGTTTGGAGAAAATATCAACAACAAAGGATTCAAGCTAGATTTCCATGTGCACAAAGAGTTCCTTCATGATGTCTTATTTCAGGGCTTCCATTTTGGCGTCTATGGTGGAATTCATGGAGGAATTGATGGTGGAAATATTGGCATTGATTTTCCACAATTCCTTTTGGTTCATAGAGCGATCAAATGACAAGGTATTGAAGTGTTCTTCAAGGTATTAGGTGTAGGTGTGGACCATGGTGAAAGGGGGGAACAAGAAGGGGGCAGGTGGGTCTGCACAGAAAATGGATTACTGGAGAAGGGTTTCACAATGATCAGGGTGTGTTGGGGTCCTCTAATCATAGGCAACTTGATTCTTCGACTACTGATTTGGCGTTTCTCTCGTGATGAAGACATCTGGATTGGTTGATTCCATTTCCCCCTCCACCCATTTCGCCTGATCCTTCATCACCCTACTACATCCTTCATCCACTTCCGCGCCCTCACTCCCTTGCCCATTTGTCTCGTTGACTACATCTCGCCCACCACTCATCCCTACATAAACAAACTTAGGATGATAAAATATTGGTTAGTTTAATAAGGTAATTTATTATAAATAAAGGATTAGATTAATTAATAATGTTAGTAGTTAGTAAACAGGTTAATAAATTTAGTGTAATTAGGCTAGTGTTAAACATTAAAATAAAACAACATTAAACATTAATTAATATAAAACCATTTAATAAAAAACATATACTAATAAAACATATAAATAAACAATTAAAACAAAAAGCAAAAAAAAAAACAAATCTTATTCTGCATAGCTAGCCTAAGACCCACACTCAAACAAATCTAAAATTGACAAGGAGATCCCACTCTGAGTCTTGGAGGGATAGATCCTTGAATCGAATTGATTTGTGGCTACCCCTACCGATTTCCTCCTCAGCTTGGGAAATTACAGGGTGATAACATAATGGCGACCATACTGGGGAACTTTCTCCAGTAGTGCACTTCAAGTTCTAGATCTGATCACTAATGGTGGACAATGACCAGACATAAGAAGGACAAAATATTTCACCTGGCAACTCCAATCAGCTCCAGACAGTGCCAACTCAAAGACTCCACTGGAGGAATAACCTGAAACATGACAAAGAAATCGGGAAAGATCAGGTACTCAAGCTCAAATTGTATTCATGACATTATTTGCTTCATTTGTAATTACTTCCTCTCTTATCATGATCCTGGTCCATAGTATATTGTTGAAATTCATAATGATCGGTTAAAACCTGAAGAGCCTCAACAGATTGAGCCCATTCCCATAGCTTTGGTACACACTCAAATACCTATAGGAAGCCTTGATAGACATAAGCCTCTTGCTTTATTTCCTACAAATGTAAAAATCTCGGATACATATGTAAAAATTCCAGATTCACAGGTTAAAATTCCATCTTGTTATAAGCCCCTTGCTTTACCTCATGTACCTGTGAAAGTCCCAGACAGATACAAACCTCTAGTTTTACCTTCCATTCTCCATGAATTCCCTGCCAATTATAGCTAAAATCTTCTCAGGTTTGATGGGGAAAATGTGAATATCATTGTAGAAAAACACATCCGTAATTTTGAAGATTTCCTTGACCTTTATGAGGTTGAAGAGGATGATGTATATATAAGGATGGTTACCCTATCCTTGCAAGGTAAAGTTAAAAACTGGTTTAAAAATATTCCAGCTGCAAGCATTAGCAATTTCCATCAGTTCATGCAAGTTTTCCTAGATAGATGGGTGATCATGGGAAATTTATTTCTCATATGAGAAGAGTATGATCATTTGAAAAGATAGCCAGGGGAGACAATACAATAGTTCTCAACCAATTTCAATAAAGTGTATCATTCAATACCTGTGGCTGTAAGGCCACCTCCTGGTTTAGCTCAATTTCATTACCCCAGATGCCTTTGATCTAGAAATGACATTCCAGATAAGAGAAAAAGACACTGCAACCCTTGAGGAAATGCAAAATGTTGCAGTTGATGTGGAAGCTAACCTGTTGAACAGAAAGGCAAAGTTAAAAGCATTGATGAAAGACAAAATAGAAAAAAAAAATTGGTATCTTCAAAAACGAAACTAGATATTCTGACCAACACAGTCAACGAGATGATGCAGAGGATTGGTAGAAAATATGAGCTAGTTTTTCAAAGACCACCTGTGCCAATAGTTCCAGAACAGACAAGGATCAATGTCCCCAAACACTTTCCAGTTCATCCTTGGTACCATGGTTTGGATAATGATTCTTTCATGTATTCAATTCACAACGAAGTCAAAGATGAAGCTCCATATCAACTTGTAGAGGAACAACCAGTTGATATGATGTGCATGTTTGATGACATTTCTCACCTGGATAATCTACCCAAGTGTGATCAATATGATGATGATCATGAGGATGAAATAGATGTTGACTGTTCAAAGAAACCAACAGCATGTCGTTGGTAGAAAGAAGATCAGTTATAGCTCAGATATGACAATCAACCTTTGCACAACAATCATGACAACAATGAGGAAAATGAAGAAAATTTCAGAGTAAGGGAAAAATATTTGCCCTTATGTTTCTCTTCTTTTCAATTTTTGAGAGAAAATTGTAAGCAAGTTGTTAATAGTAGGGAGGGAGAATGTTCTATTCAATTAGTTGAAGATTCCATTGTTGATATGGAGGTTGTTCTAAACCCATAATTGCAGCCCTTGACCTACTTTGATTTTCAAATTCCAGATGAAAGCTTAAAGCCTGAGACAAATTCTAAGTTAATCCAAAATAACTGTGTACCATTAAGCTTTAATTCATTTCAGTTTTTGAAAAATAATCTTGAGTATATGCCAAAGGATAAACACATGGAACATCAAGAAGTTTCAATGGAACCAATTCAATAGTCAGTTCAATTTCTACAGGATCCAATATCTGATGTGTTGGATGACTTGTGTTGTCAAAGTCATTTTCCATCATCCAGCTATGGGTTGAAAATCTATTATGACATCGACATGATAAGGAAGTCAACTTCATTTTCTTTTTCAACAAAAGTCTCATTACAAAGCCCATCAGAAAATTTGCATCCATATCAAGAATTTTTTGAGGATCTAGATATAATAGATACAGTGCCAGATCATGTTGCTGACTTGGCTAAATTTAAAAATCAAGGAATAGGTTAGTTCTACCTTAATCCTATAGTTGTCTACATGGAGGAGCTATTGTTTTCATTATTCCCATTGATTCCCAAAGTTTTTGGAATCGTTCACAGTCCCAAAACATTGTGTTGTGAAGATCAGGATGGAAAGCAATTCATGATGCTTATGCAAGTTCTATTTCTGATATTGATTGAAAACATTGAAAGAGCAGAGTCATTAGAGCAGTTTCTTGACTGGTTGCACTGGCATTATTGTATCATTTAGAACAAAAAAATTATTAGTAGTGTAGGGTAGCTAGCTGTTTTGAATAAGCTCAGTCATTTGAGCATCTTTTCAGTATTGTATGGTTTCCAACAGAGTTTGTAGTTGATAGTATCAAGTTCAGTGTTCAGTCAAATCTGAGCCAGTTCGAAGATCATAGCTGCAGTGACTCCATGGCCCAATGAATAAAGCATCGGTCTGCATGTTTAGAGATCTGAGATACTTGACACCTCCTCAGGAACTGCCATCCCCAGGTGGAGCCTATGTTGGGGTCCTATAATCATAGGTAACTCGATTCTTCGACTACTGATTTGGCATTTCTCTCATGATGAAGACATCTGGCTCGGTTGATTCCATTTTCCCCTCCACCCATTTTGCCTAATCCTTCATCACCCTACTGCATCCTTCATCCACCTCTGCACCCTCACTCCCTTGCCCATTTGTCCCTGTTGAATACATCTCGCCCGCCACTCATCCCTGCATAAACAAACTTAGGATAATAAAATATAAGTTAGTTTAATAAGGTAATTGATTATACATAAAGGATTAGATTAATTAATAATGTTAGTAGTTAGTAAATAGGTTAATAAAGTTAGTGTAATTAGGTTAGTGTTAAAAATTAAAATAAAACAACATTAAACATTAATTAATATAAAACCATTTAATAAAAAACATATATTAATAAAACATATAAATAAACAATTAAAACAAAAACAAAAAAAAACAAATCCTATTCTGCATAGCTATCCTAAGACCCACACTCAAACAAATATAAACCTGAGAGAGAGATCCCTCTCTGAGTCTTGGAGGGCTATATTGTTGACTTGAAGTAATTTGTGGTTGCCCCTTCCAATTTTCTCCTCAGCATAGGAAATTACATGGTGATAACAGGGTGAAAAGGGGAATCCAATGGGATAGGTCCCAAAAATGGGGTCCGAGAGAGGGTCAGGACCACAAGGGAAAAGAAGGTTGAAAAATGATAGGTATCACTATGATCAGGACGAAAAGAGGAATACAATGGGATAAGTCTCAAATAAGGGTGCAGGCAAGCCCTAAAATCCAATCTGAATAATACCGCAGTGGCGAAATGCCCAAATTCTTAACAGGAAGAAATGTGTAGTAATTTTGCAACCATAATGAAGGAGGCAAGGTTGCACGACAATAGATCTTGTCTATTCATTTCTATTATGTTTCCATCCCAAGGGTTAGGGTGTTCAGGGTTCCAACATAAAAGGTTTTCCCTATGTTATAACTCTCTGATATATGTGAAGGGTCAAACAATAGTACAAGACCCAATATCTCAGGGAACCAACTAAGGAGAAGACATGGGAATATCACATAAATTACCAATGAAACAACACAATATAGAGAACAACACACCAAAATGATACTTTTAATGAAAGAAGAGTAATATTCACTTTCCTCTTCGAGGGGGAAACCTCCAACAGAGAAATGCTCTATTACAATAATTATCAAGACAAAGACTTCTCATGCCCTTGACTCCTATTTATACTAAATCTATCTACCAAAAGAATAATCTAGAGGAAAATATTTCTAGAAGCAAAAGCTTCTATTAGGCCTTCTTACATTCTCCTTATTCTCCTTATTGCTAGGCCTTGTTTATTAATATCGATCTTTATTACATGGCAAATCTATTATTCTACCTATGTGAGGGATTAGGGAGGTTAGGTCCCTAACATCATGACCATCCTATAACCATAATTCCATGCTATCGAGCCTCCATTATTTTTATTTTTTCTAGAAGTATATGCCTCTTTTTGTCTCATATTAACTTTACTTCAATTTTTTGTTCCTCACTCATATATCCAATACCTTCACTATTGTAGAGTAAAATCGGGGCTTCATTTACTTCTCTTAGAACCATATCATCTCTCATATTTTTGTCTCTTGTATATTTAGTGGCTAAACTTTTTGCTTCTTTTATGTTTTGGTGAAATTTTATGGGATACATTTTTCTTAAGCTGCCATTATAAGGTTTCCAACAACTTTGATTTTCCCTACAAACTCCTCCACTTTCAACCATTATGGATTTAATTTAAAGGGGATAGAAAGTTTCTCTAATGGAGGTGCCACTTACAACACAATAGGAATGTGATCAAAATCCCCTCCTAAGGTGATCCATTATTCAATTCAAATGGATTCATCAAGGAAGGCTTCCAATAATAAGAATTGATCGATCCTCTAGGAAATTATGGCTTCTCCCACTCTCTTTTTTCTCCAGGTAGGGGAAATTTTATCCATTTCAATGTATAAAATACTATATTCTTCCAATTTTATAAGAAAATGCCTTGAGAGATAGTCCAATTGTATATCCCGGACCCAAAATTTTGATGCTTCTAAGGTGAAATTCAAGTCTCCCCCTAATCCATTTTGAATAGAATCCATTCTGAAGAATTTGTCCCAATATTCCACCCTATCCATGAAAGGACTATAAGAATTCAAAGCTACGATATCTTTCCCCAAATCCAAGGAGAAAATGGAGGTCCCTAATCCTATAGGAAAGGCCTAAGAATTAGTAAGGGTAAACACACATTTTTTTCCACCCATATATGCCCCCTCTCGATCTCCCAATGGCATCTACCAAGAGCACTTTTTCTTCTAGAACATAGATTATGCTTCATAGGTTCCAAGGGATTTGAACCATGAAAATCCTTCCCATTTTGATCAAATCCTTCATGGAATTTACCAACATCCAATACCTCTTCATTTCCAAGAATAAGATTGAGGGGACGAGGGGTGAGTTTTTTAATTCCAGATAGGCTAGTCCGAAAATCATTCAAGGATTCTAAACCTTTGGTTTCAACCTCACTTCCCCAAGAACTAAAAATAAAATTTTCTATAGAATTACTTTTAGTCATAGAGTGAGTTTGATATATCTTACACAATTTTGTCTTGGTCTCCTTGTTTTCAATAATCAACTCTAGATTTGGTTCCTTGTGCTAGACTGGATTTGAGGTCTAAAATTTTTCTTCTAGAGGCCAAATTCAATGATTTTCCTAGGTTGCATGGACCCCCACATAATCCTTCATACTTGGAATTTGGATTTTTTCCTATTCAACCATCTCCAAACCTCTTGGATTCTTCCTTGGTGACTATATCTTTTGGAAGCTCAAATAATTACAATTTGCAACCAAGTTCCCATAGTAGTGGAAATGCACACAGCTGAAGGGTACTCCTTCATAGTCTAAGTTAAGCTGAAAAATATCAACACCCCTTTGGATATACATTGTCTTCGAAAAATATTTGCTAACCCCCAACCCTACCAAAATTCAAGAAATCCCATAATATCATATTTCAAGATAGGTTAAGCCTACTTCATAATATATGCCTAAAGCATTGCCAATTTACTCGAAAAACTTCTTGAACCACAATATCAAAGGTAGCCCTAGAATTCAAACCCACATTGATATAATATCCGCATTGTCATCTGGGCATCAAACTCTACATGTAATTTATTTAAGAACATGGATTGCAAGCCCCATTTCCACCACTTGTGCAATTGTTTCTCCACTTCTTCTATAATCCTAAACACCCATACCAACCAGATTTTTATCAATATCACGGTTCATGTGGAACACCCCATAGATGGTTCAAATTTGAGATTTTTCTAAGCCTTCAACTCCTTATTTCTCATCCTTTTTCTAGGAAATCGACCTACCAATGCTCGGTGCCCCATATCCATTATATCATTAATTTGTTTTTTCCTCCTAAGTTTAGGATGATAGTATGTAAATCCTCTTTAATACAATTGTTCCTCTTAGGTTTCCTCTACCCTCCCAATAATGTAACCATACAACCTCAAAATTAGAGGATGGGACTTCACTCATAAGCGCCCAATCCAATGTTTCACGAACAAAAATCGAATAAGAGAAACTATCCTTTCTTCTGAATACACAATTGCATTGGATTTTTAACCGGTTATAGTCCTCAATCAAAGGGATTATAGAAACATACCTTGAATTCATTACCCCCCATCCTCTTTTGACCAAGAGTTTAAGGAATGCATATTTGCAGTATTAGATTCAAAATTCTTTGTGTGAGGTGAACCACTCATGCATTGATGATCCTCGATAGGACTAATGCAAGGTATCATCACCCCTCCTCTACAAGGCCCAAGCATATGAAACCTTGATCATTCAAGTCCAATTCTACCTTACCTAAAATTCCTATTGTATCCTCCTCCAATGGGTGATACCCAAACTAATAAATCCTACTAGAATCCAATGTGTCTCTCAATCTATCTATCCCCAAACTAGAAAAGAATTGTTGTCCCTATGTTGGGTCTTTTGAATAGTCGAGGTCATCCTCCTCTAAACCCATTCTCCAATCCACATTGTCCCTTCTTGACACCATTGAGACTAAAAATCATCGTGGATCAACCCTACATACCACCTATGGAAACCCTACTCCCACAGAAACCCTTCATCCTCCATTGATTTATTTCATTGAACCAAGGTTGGAACTTATGATAGTAGATCTAAGTAAATATAACTTAGGATCGAATATTAATACATATTTTCTCTCACAATGGCTAATAGTGTACTTCTCTCTCACATCCTATCATTTATCTACTAAGACTAAGATTTATGATGAATATAATTATAAACATGGTCATGTGTATGATATTATTCTTTCTCATTGTAGTCCATAGTAGTGGTAGGTTACTGTTCAATAATAACCTATTTATTCCCTCAACAATATATTAACCTTTGGTCCCAATCTCAATTCCTTCATGGACAATGGCTCCAGATTACACAATGTGAATGGTCATCTAGAGGATGTGGTATAGTGTGATGAATAGATAATCCCCTCATCTACAAAGAGTGCCACCAAAATGAATAAGTCATCAATAAGGCTCATATAGAGTGTTCCAAAAAGCAAGAAGCCCCCATTTCCTATGTCGACTAAAAAAGTCATTGAGGATGATATTTCCTCTCTTGTTATTCTCTATGTTATTCCTTCTCCTTTTTACAAGTTACACTTATTGATTTTCCTGAATCTTCACACCTAGGTACTTTGTTATCTAGTTATTTCCTTGCTATGAATCAAATTACCAACTTACAAAACAAAATACACTTGCTAGAATAATCAACTCAAATAAATAGTAGAAGTAATACATGAAACCAAAATCTCATACACAATACAAAAATATATTATGCTCATTAACTAAGCTTATCATTTAAATAACTTCAAAGATTACAAGGGATCCCTTATTGGGAAAATGGCCCACAAAGAAATACAAAAAAATTTAGACAACACTTGCAAATCCTATAAACTCTTGATCTTTTGTACAACCTCATATTTGCATGTTTCCTGAGATGTACACACCTTTAATTAAGAAAACATGCATATACAATGTTGTCTCCACTGAAACTCATGTACACATGCACAAAGACTATACAACAAACTCCATACATAACGACTATGTTATTGTGGCTCCAATATCCAAAAACCCAATTACGATTTCCTCTATTCTCTCTTCTCCCTGACCTATAGTAATCTTTAGATGGAAGTCCTTCTCCACCTATCCAGGATATCCATGAATCACAGTCCTTTGTGATATGACCCTCTATATATCAAAATTGTCTCCTCCTTTACCCTTTCCATGCTTTTATAATCTTGAGTTATGACCTAACCCTAATCTCCAAAGTGATTGACGATTGGGATTATATCTCACCTCACTTGATATCAATGGCTAATATTTAATTCAATAATGCTAATTAATTTAGCATTTCACTAAATAAAAACTGAACTAATTAATAAAATCACTTTACTTTAATAATTCCTTTAATTAAAGTAAATTACCAATATAGAAGGATTTGGATGACTTCCATGCATCTAGACACTTAGAACTATGTGGAAGTACATGTTCGATGCTACAAACATCAACACTCCCTCTTAGTGAGGAAGGTATTCCACTCCACTCCCAGTTTGTCCCTGAAGAACACAAACTTCCCTTTAACTAAGGGTTCAATCAAAATATCTGCAACATGATTATCTATGTAAACATATTGAATCTTGACTTCTCCCTTTTGGATTTTGTATTGGATGAATTGATACACGATCTCAATATGCTTGGAACTGTCATGGAATACTGGATACTCTGAGAGTTTGGTGCAACTTTGATTATCATAGTATATCATCATGGGATCCAATTCCTAATCAAATAAACCTATAAGCAATTTGTGAATCCAAATGGCTTCACATCTAGCCATAATCATTGCCATATAATATACCTTTGTTGAATTGAGTGCTACATAAGTCTTCTTCCTACTTAACCATGTAATCATTGTCGATTCCAAGATGAAGAAACACCCCATGGTGCTCTTTCTTTCTACTGCACTCGTTGCCTAATTTGAGTCTGAATATCCCTACAACCTCACTCCATCACCTCCAAGATACCTCAATCCATAATGCACTGTACCTCTCAATTACTTGAGCACATACTTCATTGTTATCTAATGCAACTGCCTTGGATCCACTATGAATTGACTCAAGGTGTTTACAAAAAAACATATATCTATCCTAGTGTTGACCAAATACATCAAGGACCCTATCATATGCATGTATATCTTGGGATCCACCAAATTTGAATCTGAAGTGACAACCTTTTTCAGGTTGGTAACTATAGGTGCAGCCATCGGTTTACAATCACCCATCTTGAATCTCCTCAAAATATCCATTTTGTACTTCCCTTGACTGAGGAAGATCTCTCCTTATATATGCCATACGTCTAACCCCAAGAATTAGTGCATCAAGACGATGTACTTCATCTCAAACTTTGTAGCCAAATCTGATTTGCACCCTTCTATAAGCTTCTCTGCACCTGTGAGAATTAGAAACAAATCATCCATGTACAACACAAAAATGAGTGAATCAGACCCAACAAGTATGGAGTACAAGTTAGGATCTTCCTCACTCTTAGTAAATCCCATACTCTGCAAGTATTCATCAATAAAAGAATACCATGCCTTGGGTGCTTGTTTGAGTCCATATAAGGCTTTCTTAATCCTACACACATGAGATTCCCTCCCATGTACCTCAAAGCCTTGAGGTTTCTCTATATAAACTTCCTCCTCAATGATCACATTGAGGAAATCTTTATTCACATCCATCTAGTGAATCCTCCACCTCATAATTGAAGTAATAGAAATAATAGCTTGAATAGAAGCATACCTTGCGACTGGAGAAAATTCCTCCTCGTAGTCCACTTCCTCTCTCTAGGAGAATCCTCTCATGTAACATCCCCAACCACCTAGATTGGGACCCGTCACACAAACTCTCCCAACTTTAGGTCTGATACCTCAAGTAACATCCATGACTTACTATTGAACAATGTTACCTCAAGAAAATTAGTGCGCAGTTAACATTCAGACCGAGCATAAACACTTGAGGAAATGCGTGTAACCCAAATTGGTTCACTTTGCACCACACTCCTTCCCGATTTAACAGATTATAACAACAAAAGTACACAAAATAAATTTGTACGCACCAACATGCTGATCACACCAACAATATTGTTCATATAACCCACTCTGAACATGTGAACACTACCACACACATACTAATATGGAACACCGGAATACCACCGTGTTCATAACCATATCGACTCCCCTAGTAGGTCCTACTTTCCTTGCATGCACAAACTAATTTCCCATGCACATAGTGAATCCATTCAATTGTCAAATAAACCACTTTCCACACTCAAAATACTCCTAGACTCACTCAGGGAGTTCTTTACCATTAACCATGATTATCTTAACACAAATTACTTATCATCTAACATACGCAACATCTACAACTACTAAACTGAAAATACACATTGCACTTACATGAATAAACAACATTAAACACAATAACAACCATTATTCACATGCATTATCATACAAGAGATAGACCATAACCAATACAAGTAATGAACACACAGTAAATAGACAAGTACATAATAACACTTATCTTTCAGAAAAGTCACCAAATGTGCACATGAATCAGATGCTCCTCCCAACCATAGACTCTATTGCTCATAATATTTCAGAAATAGGTCACCCCCGATATGGGGCTCAAACTCCACCAGGGTAAAAGGATTTCTAGTGCCAATCTATGGTCTAACAATCAACAAAATTTCTCAATTCAAGGTGCCTATTGTTGCAACTAGTCTACAACCCCTTATTCCCCAGATGCATGTCCCACCCTAGGGATTGTGCCCCTTCTCTACTGAAAAATCCTTCGACTGCCCCACTTCCCTTCAAGGGCTTCAACAATAGGATGAATCAATAAATATCATAGCACTGCAACTAATTCCTAATACACCATGGACCAATTTCCAGAAAACTCTCACCTGGAAAGAATGCTCACGGGCCTACCAACCCACCTCTTCGAAAACACACAATTTTTCCCAAGCACAGGGACATACCAAACAATACGATACATCTCGACATAGACTCCTTTGCAGAGGAAAAATTCCCCGAACCAACAGAGAATAATGGAGAGCCCCCCAAAATACACTAAGGCCAACAATATATATTGCATGTCTTCAAATGGACACTTGCCACCTTTAGAGATCATTTTAGCCACTTGGTGACTTGTTCCCATACCTTAGAAACTTAGGATAAATAATATATCTATAAGGTTACACTTTTCAAAAATATTATTAAATATTCCCCCCTTTTCCCTTTTTCGGTGGAGTTCAACCCCCCATCTCTTTTCGCATGAGTTTGTATGCACACAACAATGTTATTTTATTATTAAATTGAGTGTGGTACATTTTACAAGGATAGGCACACTAGCCTATTTGTGTCCCAGATCACCAGCCCAATAGTCACACAGGCTCTTCGACCTCAAAGCATATACATACATATATACATTACAGTCATTCCCGGGAACTTTATTGAGTGTGTGCAACACTATCAAATATGTTGACCCTCCCTAGATGTGCAATCCACCTGCACTAGCTCAAGTATGCACAAATCTATAGAATGTGTGCACCTTTTTCTTTCGTTACAAACCTCACGCACTAATCAGGTGCATGCCAAAACCAAAACGACTCACCAACCTATATGTTCATTACATTTACACTTGTTTCCACTGGCTCACTAGCCTATATGCACAATTACAAATGGGTTTCATACTAGGGACATTACATTCCCCTCCCCCTTATTTATGCACCATCCTCAGTGCATTATATACACTTATACATACAAAACTTCAAAACGTTCCAAAAAGATGAGGATACTCTGCTCGCATAGCATCGTCATGCTCCCAAGTTTCATCCTCGAGACCATACCACATCGATTGGACCTTTACCAACTCCATGAATCAATTCTGGAGTTGCTTGACTTTCCAGTCCAACATGAAAACCAGTCGCACTCAGAAATTGCCTTATGGATCCACTTGAATCACATTCCAATCAATGACATGATTAGCATTAGGTACATACTTTTTAAGCAATGACACATGGAAAACATTATGAATACACAAGGATCCAGACAATGCAAGCATATAAGAAATAGGACCAATCCTCTCTAGGATTTAAAATGGCCCACAATAGCGCACTGCTAACTTATAACAACTCCCCAACTTTAGTGAACTGTGCCTGGATTTCACTTTCAAAAACATGTGGTCACCCACTTAAAAATATATGTGGATTCTGCCTTTATCTACACATATATTTTTCATTTCTTGGGCAACCTTTAAGTTCCGCCTTATCTTTACCATCTTCTCTTCCATTTCCCATAGCCGATATGGACCAACTACTGCGTGGTTTGTTGGGTTATCCAAACTCACATGTCTATTGCACCTTCTACCATACAATGCTTCAAATTGAATCATCTTTAAAGATGTTTACTATCCATTGTTGTAAGCAATCTTTACCAAATGTAAGTAGTATTCCCATTTTGATGGTTTATCCATCACATACATCCTCAACATATATTCTATTGCCTGATTTACCCTCTCTGTCTATCCATATGACTCAAGGTGATATGTTGTGCTAAAGTTCAGATTTGTTCCAAATCCTTTAAACGTCCCTTTCCAAAAGTTTGATGTGAACTTGGAATCTCTGTCAGGCATAATTGCCTTAGGTACACCATGCATATTAGAAATTTCTTTCATGTATATTTTAACAATGTTGGCTTCCTTGTGCGTTGATTTCACTGGAATAAAATGGGTATATTTAGTAAGATCTTCCACCACTACCATAATAGCAACGCTTATTAGTAGTCCTAGGTAGCTTAGTAATGAAATCCATGGTTACAACTTCCCACTTCCACTCAAGAATGGGAAAATGATGTAGCAACCATCCGAATGTCTATGCTTATCCTTGACCTTCTGACATTCGAGACATCCAACAATAAAATAAACAACTTCCTTTTTAATACCTGGCCAATTGTATTTCTTCTTGACTACGAAAATTGTTTTCTGGTAACCTGGATGTCCAACATAAGGAACTTTATGCATCTTTGACAATATTAGGATTTTCAACTCCTAATCATTTGGCACATAGACTCGACGCCTATACATGAAGGTCTCATCCTCTCTCAAATCATAACCTTCAACTTTCTATTGTGACATACCTTGTTGTAATTTCTCCTTTATGCCCACATAACACATATATGATTTGGCCATTTCTAAAATTCTATCGCACAAATATGTCTAGTACATGCTAATGGTTGTAGCATGCATCTCATGCACCTTCCTTCTAAGTGTGTCAACCTCCTTGTTCTCTTTTCCTTTGATATGCTTTATGTCAAAGTCATACTCAGTGAATAATTCTAACGACATGCTTTGTCTAGCATTTAAACTTGGATATCTAAACAAATATTTCAGACCACAATGGTCTATTCTTAGTTCAAATATTTTACCCATGAGATAATGTCGCCACATATTCAAGGCATGCACTATAGCTTCCAATTCTAAATCATGAGTAACACATAGCCTTTCATACTCTTTCAACTTCCTTGATTCGTAGCATGCCACCTATCCATTTTGAATCAGGACTCCACCGAATCCTTCCTTGCATGCATCCGTGCACACCACAGAGTTTGCATCTGGATCAACAATTCTCAAAATTGGTGCACTTAAAAACAAACTCTTCAAGTGTTGAACACTCCTTTCAAAATATAGGGTCCACTCAAATCACACACCTTTCTTCTGCAAGGATGTGATCATATGCATAATCTATGAGAATCCTTCGATAAACCTTTTGTAGTACCCTTCTAGTCCCATAAAGGATCTCACTTCTGCGAAATTTCTTGGTGTTGGCCATTACTCAATGGATTTTATCTTCGTTGGGTCCACAACTATTCCTTCCTCTGAAATGATATGACCCAAGTAATGAATATGCCTCTGGTAAAATGAACACTTTCTCAACTTTGCATAAAGATGATTCTCCCTCAATACCTTCAACACCATCTTCAAGTGTTGCTCATGCTAATCTTCAAACTTTGAGTAAATAAGTATGGCATCCAAAAATACAATGACAAATTTATCTAAATAACTTCTGAAAACTCCATTCTTTAAACACATGAAGAAAACTAGTGCATTCAACAACCCAAATGGCACCATTGTAAACTGGTAATGCCCATACCTTATTCTAAAGACAGTATTGATGACGTCTTCTTATTTTATTATCACTTGGTGATATCCAGATCTGAGATCAATCTTGGAAAATATCATTGTAGTCCTTAGTTGATCAAACATGTCATCTATCCTTGGAAAATGATACTTGTTCTTCATTGTTACCTTGTTCAATTGTTTGAATTTAATGCAGAGTCTCAATGTACCATCCTTCTTATTTATGAAAAAAACTGGAGCACCCCAAGGTAACACACTTGGGTGTATATACCCCTTCTTCAGAAGATATTAAAGTTGCATCTTCAAATCCTTTAGTTCTGGTGTACTTATCCTATAAGGAGTCTTGGATACATGAGCTACTCCCAACATCAAATTTATAAAGAAGTCAATATCTATTTTCAGTGGTAACCCCAATATATCTTTGAATATATCATTGAATTCCTTTAGTATTACACAGTCTTCAACACTTGGCACTTTATCCATGAGTGCCTCCTCCATGTGCACTGCAAATACTTGACATCCTTTCCTGTAGCTTTTCTTCAATTGCAAGGCTTAAATTTCTCCGATAGTCACAAATCTTGGAATACCTTGAACTGTTCTCAAATTTCCTTTCTCATCCAAGAAAGTAAATGCCTTATTATAATAGTCTATAATGACACGATGTTGATCCAACCAATCCATACCAATGAGGAAATCATACACACCAAAAGGTATGATATTCAAATAAGATTTTGTTCATAGTCCATTCATCTCTAGTGAACATTCCTTGATCATCTCATTAATTTTCCTTTCCCCCCATAACTAACTGCACCAACCAAGGTTTTCCAAGCTTGCTTCTCAGTAATTGGAATCTTTCCACCATTTTAGGATCTAGATAACTATGACTATATCTTGAGTCAATTAAAATAGAAATGGGTTGGTCATTAATATTACCTTCCACCTCAACCATGTGAGACTAAAACTTAATTTTCTTATTGTCCAGGGATGCATAAATTCTAGGTACACTTCTACCCATGTCTTCAAATATAGCATCTTGTCATACAATGTGCACAGTTCTCACTTTTTCACCTCTTTGAGGGAAATATCTAAACATATTATTTCCACCACAACCCCAACATTGAATAGGTTGCTACCTTAGTCTTTGTCCCACTGACTCCGTCACTCTAGACTCATTGGGAGTTGACTCTCCTTGTGCAGTATTTTTGGAAAATGGAGTCCTAGTCCCCTTATTCCTCTGTTCCACCTTTCTCTTCATCTTGTCATCCCAAGCCTTTTGGAAAGTCTATATTCCCCTATGGTGATCATAAAGACATTTAACATGCCTTATATTTTCCTCCAATGTATTTGGATCATCATTTTGTATCTTGTCACTGATAAATAAGGGAAACCCACTTATATACCTCTAAATCTTCACATGTTCATCCTTGATAAAAGGCACATATTTCATCATCTCTAAAAATCTCCTTTCATACTCAACTACGGTCATGCTCCCAAGCTTGTGTTCAAAGAACTACTTCATTTTCCTATCATAGTAGCATTGGGTTAAATATTTCTTTTCAAAATATTGCTTCAAATCCCTGCAAGTAACCTTCTTCTCATCAATGTACTACACTTGCACATACTGATCCCACCACATTGATGTTTTTCCCTTGAGATGATAAATGGGTATTCTCCTTTCTACCTGTGAGGAGTAATTATGTAGCTGGAAGTATTTCCTCATACCCAACAACCAATTTTCTGCATGTTCATCCTTATTGTGCTCACCGTCTAAAGTAGGAGGCTTGATATTATTCATTTCTCCCTATATCTCTTCCACCCTATTCCTCCTCCTATGCCTTCTGTCAATAGATGGACTTGATCTACTGCGTGCTTTCCTAAACGAATGCTTTGGTGAATGGTGATGTTCCCTATAAACACCTCTTTCTTCTCTTCATTTCTCATCATGAGATCTGTGACTTATTGACCTACTTGAATCTGTCTCCTTATCCATTTTCTTTTCTATTTTGTCCAAGATTTGTATCAACTTGACATTGAGTTCATCTCATTGCTCCTTGGATTTCATAAGCCTTTCATTATCAACTTTATAGCTTTGGACATATTTTTGTAGTACTTTTATGGTTTCTACCAAATTTATGCGCTCTTCCTTGGATTATGTGCCATCAACACCCAACCTAACATACAAATAACCAAACTCATCATCAATACTGCAAGTCCTATGCACATCTTCCATGCTTTTGACCTTCTGCATTGATTTTGTCCTGTTCTAATCGCTAATAATTCTACAAAATGTGAAGGAAACAAGATTTGTTTGATGAATTCATGAAACAACTTTAGGAAAACTCTGCACCATCTTGTTAGAATCCTTTCTTTGGTTCCTTGAATGATTTTTAATATCCAAACTGTAGTGCGCACACCCATGCATCATTATGATACACACATCACAACTCTTCACTGCACACTGGTGGTTTTATGCTCAAAATAAACTCTACACTGTGCAACACCAATACTTAATGCACATGTCTATTTCATGGTAATATCTAGCCCATACAAGTCCAGTGTTGAACTAATAGCATTGATACAAGAATGTAACATCCCTAGCCACCCAGGTTGGGACCCATCACACAAAATCTCCCAAATTCAGGTCTAATACCTCAAGTAGCATCCCCAACTTACTACTGAACATCGTCTCCTCAATAAAATTAGTGCACAGTTAACATTTAGATTGCACAGAAACACTTGATAAAATGCACGCAACCCAAATTGGTTCACATCAAATCAAACTCCTTCCTAATTTAACAAATTATAACAACGGAAGTACACAAAATAAAACTGTACACACCAACATGCCGATCACACCAAAAATACTGTGCATATAACCCACTCTGAACATGTGAACACTGCTATGCATATAATGATACAGAACACCCGAATACCATCGTGCACATAATCATACTGACTCCCCTGGTAGGTCCTTCTTTCCCTGCGTGCACAAATTACTTTCCCACGCACATAGTGAATCCAGTCAATTGTGCACACGAACCACTTTCCATCCTCACAATACCTAGCCTCACTCAGGGAGTTATTAACCATTTACTAAGATTATCTTAACGTAAATTACTTATCATATAACATACACAGCATGTACAAATGCTAATATGAATAGCCACATTTCACTTACATGAATAAACAACATTAAGTATAATAACAACCATTATTCACATGCATTATCATACAAGAGATATACCATAGCCAATACAAGTAATGAACACATAGTAAATAGAGAAGTACATAATAACCCTTATCTATCAGAAAATTCACCAACTACATCCATGACTCAGAAGTTCCTCCCAGCCATATACTTTCTTGCTCATAATATTTTAGCAATAGGTCACCCCCGAGCTAGGGCTCAAATGCCACCAAGGAAACATGACTTCTAGTGCCAATATATGGTCTAACAATAAGAAAAATTGCTCATTTCAATGTGTCGATTGCTACAACTAGTCTACAATCCCTCATTCCCAACATTCCTGTCCCACCCCAGGAAGTGTGCCCCTTCTCTTCTAAAAAATCCTTCGAATTCCCCACTTCCCCTCAAGGAATTCAACAATTGGCAGGATCAGGAAGTCTCAGAGCATTGAAAATAATGCACAATAAACTAGGGAACAATTTCTAGCAAACTCTCACCTGGAGAGAATGCTCACGGTTCTTAAAACCCACCTCTTCAAATACACACAACTTTTCCCAAGCCCAAGGACATACTAGACAATATGATACTTCCCGACATAGACCCCTTTGCAGAGGAAAAATTCCTCGAATTAACAAAGAATAATGGAGAGTCCCCCCAAAATACACTAAGGACAAAAATATATATTGCATTCCTTCAACTAAACACTTTTCACCTTTGGAGCTCACTTTATCCACTTGAGGACTCATTCCCATCCCTTGGAAACTTAGGATAAACAATATATCCATAAGGTTACAATTTTTAGAAATATTATTATAATATTCCCCCCTTTTCCCTTTTTCAGTGGATTTCATCCCCCCATCTCTTTTCGTCTGAGTCTGTCTGCACACATTGATTTTATTTTATTATTAACTTGAGTGTGCAACACTTTACTAGTATAGGCACATTGGCCTATTTACTTCTCGACTCACCAACCCAGTATTCACAAAGGCTCTTTGGCCTCAAATCATATACATGCATATACATACATTACAATCATTCTCGTGCACTTTCTTTAGTGTGTGCAACATTGTGAAATATGTGCACCCTCCCTAGATGTGCAATACACCTGCACTAGCTCAGGTATGTAGAACACTATAGTGAACCTTTTTATTTGGTTACAAACCTCGTGCACTACTTAGGTGCACGCCAAAACAAAAATGGCTAACTAGCCTATTGTTACACATAAAAAATACTCACTTTGATAGTGTCGCAAGTGTCGTCATTACAAAGGTCGCAAGTGTCGCATCTTGCTCACAAGCGTCACAAGTGTTAAAGAAAGCATGTTGACATGATGCCTATGTCATGCTTATAACAACATGAGAAGGACACTTGAAACACCTCAAACACTTGATTTGGAAGAGGAGGAAAGGTTAACTGGGCTCATGAACCTTTTTCCATCTGAAAGCACCTCAAAAAATGAGTTTTGGAGGGGAGCGCTCCCCTATACCTCTTCTGGGAGTGCTGGCGCTCCCCCTTACACTGTCTGGGAGTGTTATAAAGCTCCTTTGGCCCTTTTGAGGGAGCGTTGGTGTCTTTAGGAGTGTTGGCACCCCCATTAAGCCTACTGGGGAGCGTTGTAGTGCTCTGATGGCCCTTTTGAGGGAGCGCTACCTATTCTGGGCAGTAGTTAAGTTGTTGAGATGAATGGGGGAAGGATCCTTTCATTCTTGGAAGGAAGTTGGATTCAAATCCCTAGTCCAGCCATGATCTTAGGGAAGATCCTCAATTGAAGGAGGCAAATCCTAAACTTCCCCAAGGATATCTCAAGTTGTTGAGCCTCTCCAAGGCTATATAAG
>ML777366.1:385275-397483 GCA_009831015.1 Picea engelmannii | reverse complement strand
AAACATCACCTTGAACTTCTCGATGCTACCTCTACAACATGCTTGATCATGTAGAGCCACCTATAACTCACAATTGAATTCCCCTATGGTCTCGACACTATGTCCCACTCATCATCCTTTATGATAGAGGTATATTCCTCCACCATGAAATCCCACCAAACCTGCTAACCTGTTGCTTCCTAAAAATTGGAAGGATCAACATCAATGATGCTACTCATAAGAACCATATGGTTTGGAAACTTCCTCGGAGGCCTACTCTCCCTAACTGCACTCCTAGGAGCCTCACCAACATTCCTCAATTATGTCTACAATAGCCACCTAGGTATCTTAACAGAACTAGAAGGGGCCAAGTCCTCCTCCCCACCTGATGTCTAAATCCTTGAAATATAGGATTTTGACTACTACTCATCCTTCAGAGCCTACTACTCCTCATACTCTACCACTGTTGATGACTCGTGAGTTTTCCTAGATGCCAATTTATCCTCGAACTTAACATATCTACTCACAAATTTCTTCCACTACGCTAGTATGAAGATCCTAATCCTATAATCCTTTGAGGTCTCACTGTACCCCAAAAATATACCCTTCATTCCTAGAGGCTCCCACTTCTTCCTCTTCTCCATAGGAACATGGATGTAGACTAGACAACCAAATATCCTTAAATTTCCTATCTCTAGCTTCACCCCTCATAAATACCTCCTATGGAGTCTTGTCCCCTAATATCCTATGAGGACTCTTTTTCTGCACATATACCTCTATGTTACATTCCTCTACCCAAAGAAACATAGGAAACTCCTGGTCATGTATCATATCCCTAGAAGAACAGATGATGGATCGATTCTTTGTCTTCATAACCCCATTCTACTGAGGGTTGTATGAGACTATCAACTCCCTCTTGATCCTTGCTTCCATAAATCCTTGAATTCATTGGAGGTGTACTTTCCCCCATTATCTGACCTCAAGACCTTGATATTCTTTCCTATCTTGTTCTCCACATGAGCCCAAAACTATTGAAACAGACTGAAGACTTCATCCTTGGTCTTCATAAATAGTATCCAGGTTTTCATGGAAAATTTATCAATGAATGCCACATATTATGACACTCCCTGCACTAATGCTACTAAAATTGGCCCACTCACATCTAAATGTATAATATTCAAAATCCCCTTGGGACTACTATTGATGCTTGGGAAAGTATCCTTGGCATTATTTCCAAGTGCAAACCCTTTGCACACTCCTTATTGCTCAACAATAAACTATGGAAGTCCTGTAACAATCCCCCTCAGAATATAAAATTCCATGTAGTGCAGGTGTCCCAACCTCCCGTGACGTATCTCACACAGGATATCATTGTCATGTACCAAATCCTGAATAGGCTTTCCCTGCAACCTATATAAATTTCCCTCTCTAACCCTAATGAACGTTGTTGTGTCAGGGATAGATTTCTATGGATGTATGAGTACTTTCTCTCCATGAAAAGTAATGGGAAAACCCTTATCATCCATGGATGAGACTGAGAGCAAGTTCTAAGTTGTACTAGTACATATAACACATCTTAGGTATCAAACAAAACTCCTCACTCAAGCTAGAACAAGACTATTCCCTCTCCCTTCATTTCATACTTGGCATCATTTCCAAGCTCCACATGAATCCCTGAGTCCTTCTCCATCAAAATACTAAATATCTCTTGTGCTTCTGTCATATGATGAGATGAACAACTGTCTAAGTATTTCACACTCTAGGTAGCTATGCTAGAAGAAAGGAAAGAAACTAGTGATAAATCCTTCTCAAACTTTGCTACAAAATCATATAGTTGCGTCTCTACTGATGTTGTTATCTGTGTCTTTCCTCTTACCTTATTCTTCTCTGGACACTAAGATGCATAATGTGCATTCTTATGACATGAGAATAACTTAATTTTACTCAAGTCCTTCTTCCTCAACTGTGATATTCCTCCATCACTATTACCCTTCTTGTTGGAACCCTTTCCTTTTCCCTTATTTGTCTTACCAGCAAGGGCCAAGTTCTCATCACTACTTCCCTGCTTGTTGATTTTAGAATCCTCCTGAGTCTCTTCCTGGATGCAATCATCCCAAATGTATTTCCAATCCAAGATTTTTTCCTGAGCGTAGAATCCCTTGACAAATGGTTCCTAAGAATTGGGAAAACCATTCAATTCCACATTCACGAGCTCTACATCATCCAATTTCTCTCTTATAGATGCAAGCTGATAACATACCCGAGCGATCCTCATGAAATAGCTAGTAACATTTTTAGATATATACATCTGCACAAATATGAGCTTATTGCTTAAGACCATCTTCTTATTCATGTTGGTTCTCTTAAATAATCATACCAGGGCATCCAACATATATTTGGTCGTCTTCTTCTCGGATAAGTGAGGAATTATATTATCCTTCACTAAATCCAATATTACCCATTCAACTTTAATCTCCTTCTTCTCATGAGCTTCCAAGGCTAGCAGATCTGTTGATAGAACAACTGCTTTTTCCACTATCTCCCAAAGGTCATATTCCTTCAAAGCCAAAGTAACTCTTGTTTTCTAAGATAGGAAGTTGTATGCTCCATCCAATCTATATTCAAATCTCAAACTTTCTTCTGCCATCCCTTAGTCTTGATAAACTACCCTAGAAATAACTTGCTACTAAAACTACCCATGTACTAACCTGTACGATCCCATACGTGCCTGTCACCATTGAAACCCGTGTTTGTACACAATTTTCCTTAAGAAACCATGTGTATGTACATGAATTTTCCTCTTGCAACCCGAGTAGAGCTCTGTACAACTGCAAACCCTAGTTTTTCTTCAGTACATTTGTTTCCCTAAAATGCAACCCTTGATTTCAAACTGCTAGTTATAGATTTTTGGAGATATCCTTGCAGATCTGATAGATCTATTATCAACTGTTGTGGATATGAGATATTGCTTCCTCTCATAGAATATGCTCTAATACCATGTTGATTTTCCTTAATCCTGGTACCTATGTGCTTTATTATCTTGTGATTTCCTTACTCTAAATCAAATTAGTAGCTCACAAAAAATAATACACTTGCTAGAATAATCAACTCAAATAAATAGCGGAATAAATATAAGAAACCAAAATATCATACACAATACACAAAGATATTATGCACATTAACTAATATTATCATTCAAATAAATTCAAATCTTACAAGGGCTCCCTTACTGGGAAAATGGCCTACAGAGAAATACATAAAACTTTAGACAACACCTGCAAACCCTAGCAACTCTTGATCTATTGTACGGCCCCAATTTTCACGTTTCCATAGATGTACATGTCTTTCCTTAAGAAAACCCACGTATGTGTTCCTATCTCCATTGAAACCCGCATACACGTCCACAAATATTGAAGACGAACTTCGTATGACACAACCTTGGTTCTACGACTCCAATTTGTAGAAACCCACTTGTGGTTGCCTCTATTCTCTCTTCTCCCTAACATGTATTGATCTCTAGATGGAAATACTTCTCCACCTATCGAAGTTATCCTTGAATCAAAATCCTTCATGATCCAACCCTCTCTATATCAAAAGTGTCTCCTCCTTCACCCTTTCCATGCTTTTATAATATTGAGTTATAACCTAACCCTAATTTCCAAAGTGATTGACGATTGAAATTACATATCACCTCACTTGAGATCAATGGCTAACATTTAATTCACTAATGATAATTACTTTAGCATTTCATTAAATAAAAAGTCAACTAATTAATAAAAGAACATTACTTTAATAATTCCTTTAATTAAAGTAAATTACCAAGATAGAAGGTTGTGGATGAGTTCCACACGTCTAGACACTTATACATGTGTAGAAGTACTTTTCTGATGTTACAAACATCAAAAAAATTTCCCATAGAAAACCCTCGAGTACTTACCCTCATTTTGAGGATGATACCTAGAGTAAACCTTAGAAAATTTAGGGCATAAGGTTGGTCAACAACAAGGCTTAAATCCATTATAATGGTATACTCGTTAAGAGCTCAACATGTCACTTGTGGGATTTGAACCTGGGTGGGGAGGATAACATTCCTCCCAACCACTCGAGCTAAACCCAATTGACCCTCTATGTTATTATCTTATCTCATTTTCTCCTATTTTTGTGGATCACACTTAATCCTCAATGCTAATTTTTACACTCTATTAGTTTTTTTCTAATATAAAGTAACCATACTAAATGCATTCAACTTACAAAACTAATTGCTTCTACTTTGTTATCCATTAACCACTTATGCTAGCTCAAGTTGTTGTTTATATGAGTAAGATCCTTCATTGGAACAATTATATCATAACTAATTGTTTGTTGTATTATATCATGAATCTAAGCTTAAATTCTAACCAATATCCCCACAAATTGAAATAAGTGCACATTCAAGGTGACTAATCTCATTGTCAATTAGATCACAATTAATCTTGCAATCATATTTGGAACTCCACATTCTAAGATTGGTTCAAGGACAAATTTGATGGAGTGTATAACTAGGAAAACCATGTCTGTTTAGAAATCATTATGGCCACATTGTGATAGCCACTTTCAAGTTTATGGATTGGATATCAAATAACTAATTGAAACTTGAAATCTAGTTATGGGCACTGCAAATGAATTAAGAATCAGTCTTAAGAAGATTGTCTATGAATAGGATTCAATGATTATAATCGACTATATTAATGGTAAGATATTCCAAACTTTATGGGATGTGATAAACAAATTCACAATTTTCCAAATGAGGGGAAATTTTAATAAAAGAACCTAAATGTAGGGGAATTCTACATATCTTCTCTTTTTCTAGTTAGATGCTTTCATTTTGTTCTCATCTTGTTAATCTATTTTGTTTGTGTATCTTCTTGGTTGATTTCATGGTTGTAAGATGGATAATTATTCCATTTAACACATGAATGTCCAAATTAATTGTAGGTTTTCTATATTTTGCATAGATATTGACAATTGCAATGGTTGGATTTTGATGGTAGTAATAGTTTAACTTTTGATTTGATTCTTTGTAGTTTTTTAGGTTTTCTAACCGATTTTGGTGGCTAGATTCCAAATCTTAGAGTATTTTAATTACTTACAATTGTTAAGGGTTCTCCATGATCCAGATTTATGAGAGAATGAAATGAAACACAAGAATAAGACAGAAACATAGAGATATAGTAATACTCAATTTCTATTAAAGAATAAAATATGCATAGACTGTAAAAGAAAATACATAGTGAAGTGAACTTGTTGGAATGGTGGTAGCTTATTTCTGAGAAGAGATGTGACAACTATGCTCATTCATAAGAATATAATTATAATGAGGCTCCAAAGGCCTTTTTAACATAAAACATAAAACATAAATGAGAAAACCATAAACATCCAAAACCCTAACCTCAAGAGATAAAACACCCAAAGGTTTGTGGGCCCCGATGGGGATAGTTGATATGTCAACCTCCCCGGGGAATTTTTTTTCATATGATATCCATTTGGGGTGCTCGGTACCTAATCAGAAAGGTATATCCAAGGAGTACACATTCAATTCGGCCTATAATTTTTCTCCAATGACATGTCTGGTGTTTCCAAGCCAAAAAATCGTCGTTTAGGGCCTCAAAACATCCCTAGAAGTTTGGGACCGAAAAAAACATAGAAAAAATGTCAGGATGGAAATTGTATTTTGAGCCAGAGGAATAGGTGGGAAGCCAACAATATCCACTTGGATCAGTCCTCCCCCTTAGGAAGAAATGGTATCCATTTCGTTGAGGGATCCCATCAAGTGGGGAAACTTATGCTAAACTTGATGCTTGGGAGCCACTTTCCTTGGTCTAGTAGTTGTCGTGCTTTGACAACCTGATAGAGTTGTATCTTCTGTTGGCAGGTGCCCTTAACCTGCATGTCCATGATCCAATCAATGGTTTCCTATTCCATGCAGTCATGGTTCAGATCTGTAGGTGTCATCTACTCTACCACTTCCGATGTGTCCAATAGAGGTGGAAAATATCGCCAAAGGAGGTCCAGATTGAATACTGGGTGCAAGCCAAGGAAGGGGGGAATACTTAACTCAAAATCATTGTCCCATAGTCTTGGTGATGGTGTAAATTCAATAGAGAAGTGGACACAACTTCCGATGGGCTTCTATAAGGTTCTCTTTCTGCAAATGTAACCAAACCTTGTCTCCCACCTGAAACTTGTGGGGAACTCGGTGTTGGTCATGGCGTTGATTGTAATTAGCATTTCATTTCTACAAAATATCACAGATTTTTTGGTAGATGTGATGAATCCGTTCAATTAATTCGATGTCTTTGTTGACCTGAGCTTGAGTATGGGAAGATTCTTCTTGTGTGGATGCAGGGGGCAATGCTACATCAATATGGACCAATGGTTGAAATCCCAGGACAACCTGAAATGGGATGTGGATGTTTGAGCTATGGAGTTCTTTGTTATAGTTATATTGTACATAAGGAAGGCTCACATCCCATGTGTGTGGATACTTGGAGTTACACATGTGAAATATATGCATGATCATCCTATTGACGAACTTTGTTTGTCCATCAGTATGAGGGTGGAAGGTAGTGGATTTGGTGAGCTTGGTGTCCAACAACGGCCAGAGGCTTGACCCGAATGTGCTCAAGAATATGTTGTCCTAATTTGATATGATGGTTTGTGGTATTCTGAAGTGTACCCATACATGCTCGAAGAAGAGATTGGCAGTGGCCTCAGCTGTGATACTCTTCTTATAGGTGTTCAGAATGACCATCTTAGACAATCAATAAAGAAACACGAATACACATTCATAACCATGCTTTATGGAGGGGAGACCTGACATGTAGTCCATTGAGATGGATTCCTAGGGATCATCGAGAGTAGTAAGAGGAGTGTAAAATCCTTGTTTTTTAATGGTTGGCTGGGAAATGGAGCAGACAATGCAAGATCTAATATATTTACTAACATCTTATTGAAGCTTTGACCAATAGAAATACTTTTTAATTACTATCACTATCTTCTCCATGATAAAGTGTCCTTCCACTCAATTGTAGTGGTATTCCCAAATCATCTTTGCACACTTGCTAGAAGGAACGCAAAGATGAATTAGATGGCATAACAGTCCATCCTGAAGATGAAAATAGGAAATGAACGTGCATGTTCCCAACATCTGGTAGATTGCAACAAAGTTCAGGTCATTTCCATAGACTTGGGACCACCTGTAGGTATCATGCCTACAAGAGTTGAGAACTGTGGTTAGTGCTGCAAATGGAGGTCGACTGAGGAATTCAATGACATGATTGGTTCTCCCTTTATTATACTTAATGTTGAGGTCAATCTATTACAAGTACGTGGACCAATTTTGATGAAAATCATTCTACAATTTGCCTTGTGTCTGCATGAACTGCAGATACTTGTGATCCATATGGATGACTGTCTCCTTCCTAGAATGTAATGATTCCATTGGCGATAGGATTTTATGATGGAATACATTTATTTTTCATAGGTGGGGTACTTACGGAAGAAATTTGAGAGTGTATCACTATGATAGGCCATCATATGACCATGTTGAATGAGAACGACACCAACACTGTAATCAGAAGCATCTGTCTTATTCTCAAATAGTTGTTGCAGATCAGGTAAGGAGAGAACCAACCTATGACCTGCCCCACAAAAAACTGGATTTTCAAACACCCTTGATCACTTGGCTAAAAGCCCATGTGAAACGGGAGAACCTCAATATGAATCTACAATAGAAGTTGGAAAGGCCTAAAGAGATTCGAAGCCCAATGAGTGTTGTTGGGACTGTCTAGTAATGAATGAAGTAGATCTTGGTTGGTTCGACATGCACTCCATTATCATCTACAATTTATCCTAGGTATTGGACCTTGTTCATGTTGAAAGAGAATTTCTCTAGGTTAACATATAGCTTGGGTTTCCGCAAATTGTGGAGGACATGTTGAATGTGCTACAAGTGTTCTTCCCAACTCTTGTCGAAGACAAGGATTTCATCTAGATATACAACCACAAAGGAATTGGTCAAGGGCCACATTATTTCTTCCATCAACCTCATGAAAGTTATTGGGGAATTCGTCAAGCCAAAGGGCATGACCAACCACTTGGAAAGAATTTCTTTGGACATGAAAGAAGTCTATTACACATCAATGTATTCTATGGGGACCTAGTGGTATATGGAATTAATATTAGTCTTACTAAATTACTTTCCCCCCTTTTGGTTGATAAGGTCGTCAATTCAATGAATTGGGTACTAGTTCTCGACTGTGATTTTTGTTAAAATATTTGTAATCAATACAAAGTTGCCATGTCTTGTATTTCTTCTGCATAAGAACAATTGGGATTTCATAGGATGAAGAGCTTGGTCGAATGTGCCCTTTTTGGATCATCTCTTGAATATGGTGCTTGATTTCCTCATTTTCTAGGAGAGAGCGCTGATACACTGGCCCATTAGAAAATGAAGTTCCAGGGGTCAACTCAATTGATTGCTTGACTTGATAGTCCAGAGGCACCCTAGTAGGTGAGGTGAATATGTCTTGGTATTCTTCCATGAATTTTTCCACTTGCTTCTGCTACGTAGACGAGCCTTGTGTGGAGGCCATGGATGTGGTCATGACCTTCCGTTCACTTTGAGGGTGAATCATTAAGAGGAAAAAATTCCTTGTCTGGGAGATGACCTTCCTACACTACTTAGTCGAGACCGAAGGAATTGTAGTGTGTGAATGTGGTCACGACCTTCCTATACAATTATCTTCTCATAGTAACAATGACGCTACGCGATATAGACTCATATACAAAATGATGTTTCCACAAAATTCAAAATTCAAGTGGGGAAACATCAGACAATACCTCATCCTTTAAGGGATTGATGCCATAGGGAAGAAAATACTATTAGTTGACTCAGAGATCTCGTCGTTGGTTGAGTCACCTGATGTTGTACAAATATAGATGTCGTGTTGTTGATAAATTCAATTGTTTGAGTACCTCTGCTGAGATGAGGTTATTTTTTATTCCTCTATCAACTATGAAATGTAACAGAGCACCCTTCACCCACATTTGCGAGTGAAAAAGGTGCTCACCTTCCTCTAGCTCTTCTAGTTCATTTGACTAGATCTTCATGGTAGAGATTGTGGCACTAGGTTTTGCATCAATGATATGCTTCCCCTTTTCTTGATCTGAATCAGATTTAGAGCCTGGAAATAACTTTGAGGCTTTTAGTTCGACCAATAATGAATGCTTCGAGCAACATTCATCGGTGTTTTTCTAGAGTATTTTATGGAATTCGCGCCATTTCCCAATTTGTTTCTTCGCCTTACCATTACATTTCTTTGTTTGTGGATTAGATTGGTTTTCCTAAGGTTTTCCATCCTTGATTTGTCCTTTGTTCAGTGTGTTGGGACCACCTTTACCTTGCTTCCATAGTGATGCATTCGTAGATCTGAACTCCCACTTATTCCTTTGCTTAAATTTTTTCTTCATTTTGAAAACATATCGATAAGTAGCTCCCAGTGACAAGATGTACAGAAAATCCATTTCTATTTGGATGTACCTATGTAGAACCCCATGGTATTTTAGAACCAGATGTCGCTCTGAGTCTTTGATACCCATATTGTGCGCAAGGTATGGAAGGTATTTGTGAACTATGACACTATTTGGTCCTCTCGTGATGAAGTGTGGTCCATATCGTGTTTTGGTAATAACAGTTTCCAATAGGGTAATAACGTTCCTTGACGACATCCATAAAATATTCCCAAGTGGGCTCGACCCTAAATATTATACACTTCTCTATGGAGTTCTTCTCACAATAATTCTACCACAAATGTTTAACATGGGGGACCACCTTCAGGAGCAAAAGGGTGATCTTTTTCGTATTGGAAAATTTGTGGATAGAGAAATAACCTTATAGTATATTTAACCACTTTTCCAAAGCATCTGCATCTATTTGACCTTCAAATATGAGAATATCGAAATTAAATTGCACCTTGAAGGAGGAAACACCTCCATAGTGGCCGCTTGACGAATATGCATATGTTGTTGTCAGTAGCAATCGAAGAATTTGGGAAAAAATATTCATCATCTTGTTCCTCTATTGCGTGAGTAATTCCACAAGAAACAACTTAATATAATTGTCGATTAAGGTTGGTTTTCATTGATGTCAACCCTTGAAGAAATCCCCGTAGCACAAAGGTTGGGTAATGGAACCAAGATTGTTTGATGTAAATATGACTAGTTATTTTCCTTTCATGGTTGATAATAAGTAGAAATGGATGAACTCCAAAGTGGTACCCTTATGGTGAAATCCCTTACGGGAAGATGCTTTGCGGATTGAGTTATCCTAGAAGTATGGTTAGAGAACCCATGTTTATTTATGGAATAATGAGATGAAATCCAGTGAATTTTTTAGTGAAAATATCCTATATGGATAGTTCTTGTCATGCCATTTCCGGTGGAATGTGGAACGTCACATAACTCCTCACGGTTAGAAAGTTATGGTCATGAGAAGTTGGAGAACCCAAGTTTGGGTAATGGACCCAAGTTTGTTTGATGGATAATAGTATGAGTTTTGATATATTTTCAGGTAATACTATTCTATATGGATATTACATGTCATTCCATTTTTGGTGGCATGTGGAACGCCACATAACTCCTCACGGTTTGAGAGTTATGGCCTTACGAAGTTGGAGGACCTTCATATGTCATCTAGAAACCCCAAAAGGTCAAAGTAGTCAAAGTGGTTTAAGGGATTTTGAAAGGCAAATAATAAATTGAAGTGATGAGTGTACTATAATTCAAAGTGAATTCAAAATAAATTAATTCAATAGTAAATTTAATGGATAAATTAGAAGTGGGTTAACCCTAAAATAAGGAAAGTGGGCAAAGTGACCTAGGATATGTATTTAAGGAAGCTACTTGGAGAGTATAAATAAGAGGCAAGGCTCTCTCATTTAAGAGACACTTGAGCATATTGAATACCTATAGGTGTCTGAGATAATCAAAGGATATCTAAGCCGAATTTCCTAGGAAAGTGAAAAAAAGAAAACCATAATTCAAGGAAGGATAAATTCTTTTGATGATTCCTTCTAATGTATGTTTTTTTTTTTCTTCAAGTTATCTCACCATTTTCTCAATAACTTTTTTTCTAGAATGATTAAGACCATGAAATTTCTATTCCATTGAGGAAACATATCCAAGTATCTGTGGTAAAAAATTAATCTTGTGGGTCATTGTATTTTTGGATTTACACTCTGTGAAAAATAGGGTTTGTGGCTAGTCCTGAAACTAGTCAAAAACCGATGTTTCGGGTAAAAACGTTATAAATTTTTCATAACAGATCCAAATTCAATAAGAAAAAATGTGTTGGCTAGAGTACATTCTATAGTATTTTTTGTAGCATTTTCAGATAAATTCAACAAATATTCCATGCGGGTCACGCTCTACAAGGTCAATCTCTAGAATAAGCTAGAATTCAGAAATGTGTGCCATTTTTTTCATAACTCCTTTTCTGAGAGGTTCCAAGTAGTGACACCCGGAGGAATTGCATAAAACACACTGAAGAACATTGTGTATCAGTTTCATATATTCATACATTACATGTACAAAGTTATGATTGTTTCAAGTTAGGGTTGTTGACTAATCCAAAACTAGTCTTGTGAGACTAAAGAACATTTGATGAAAATGCTAGTCTCTTGTTGTTAAAGTTAAGGAAGGTTTGCAGGTATGTGATCATATACACCAGGTCTATCATAGAGTTACAAATCATATTTGTATGATGAAATTGATGAGGGCTTTTGGTTGAGGTACAATTTGGGTACATGGTAGAGACAAGTAGTTGATGAGTTGGCACATACATAAGGTGTATAGTTGATGATGTTGGTACATATTGATGAGTCATAGTTGATGAGTACTTGACACATGATTGGTACATACTTGATATATGGTTGGTTGCACTTTTTTATGGTACAGGTTGATTACATATTGCTTGGTACAGGTTGGTGCATGATTGATGCACTTGTTTATGGTACAGGTTGATTATAGGTTGAGGTAAATGTTAATTGATGGTTGATGCATGGTTTAGGTTTATTGGTACATGTTTACAACAGTATATCTCACAGTGATAGTGTGACAGTGGTTCCATCATTCTACTTCTACTTCAGGGTGGTTAGATGGGGCAAGGATAGATGGTTGTAGCCACCTTCCA
>ML777366.1:357394-370120 GCA_009831015.1 Picea engelmannii | reverse complement strand
CAACACTAATCTCATGTTCCCTCATCTCTCTTTTCCTCCTCCATGGACGACTATCAAGGTCGAGAATGACAGTCTTCCAAGGGTTCAACTCGTTCGAGTCCCATTGCCTTATACCCTGACCTCGTTGGGGACATGCATAGAGAAATAGATAAAGAGAAGACTGCTCTAATATCATTGATCCGAAATTATGAGAGAACAAAATGAAACACATAAATAAGACAAAAGCACAGAGATACAACAATACTCAATTTCTATTAAAGAATGAATTATGTAGAGACTGTAAAAGAAAATGCAGAGTGAAATGAACTTCCTAGAATGGTGGTATCTTATCTTTGAGAAGAGATGTGTCGTCTATGCTCATTCAAAAAAAGATTAATACAATGAGGCTCTAAAGGCCTTTTTAGCATAAAGCATAAATGAAAAACCCTAAACATCCAAAACCTTAACCCCGAGAGATGAAACACCAAGAGGTTTATGGGCCCCTATTGGGGTAGTTGATACGTCAACTTCCCGGGGGCACAACTTTTTCATACGATCTCCATTTGGGGCACTTGGTACCTCAACGTAAAAGTCTAGCTGAGGAGTATACATTTTGTTTGGTCTAGCATATGCCTTCAATTACGTACCAGGCGTTGTCAAGCAAAAAAAATGTCATTTAGGGCCTCAAAACGACCCAAAAATTTTGGGACTTGAAAAACCATAGAAAAACTTCCAAGATAGAAACTGTATTTTGAATCAGTGGAATAGGTAGGTGACCACCAATGTCCACCTAAATCACTCCAAGCCCCTAATTCTTTTGAAGTTCTTCTACTTGTCTTCTAACCACTAGTTCTACTCATAATTCTTAATTAAAAACCCCTAACCCTAAAGCAAAGCAATGAACTCGTTAGTTAAATATTGGTTGTAGTTTCGTTGGTTTCCATTCTTAAAATTTAACCCAAAATACTTATGTTAGTTCTCCTAATGCATAAACATTGAATTTATTTATTTTAATGCTAAGGCGTATTGCTTTTGGATCCGTTTCTATGCAGGCAGGTAAAATCCCTTTAAGTCCATTTTTTTAGGAAATAATTTGCTAACCATGAAATAATTAACATGGAATATTTTAGTTCAAATTGTTTCCACTTTTTCATTGGGTTGTGAACGTGTGATATTTATTTGCTTGCAATATTCATGTAGGCGGAAAGCGAAGAAGTAATAACAACATTATGGTATTCTTGCCCACATTTTTTACATTATGGTATTCTTGCCCACATTTTTTTTTAAGAGTAGGCATGTTACATAAAATAGTTAGGTTTCATTTTGTTTTTCTTTCATTTTAGTTTGAAAAATTAATATCCTCTTTTTTTTTTTTTACCCCCATATATATATATATATTTATTTATTTATTTATTTATTTATTGCAGTTTATCCAATTTAATTTAGCTTATGTTTATTGTTTTTTCCTTTTCAACTTTATTGATTAGTTTACTTTTTCTATCACTTCAATTTTTCGTAGCAAAACATTCAAGAATAGGATATCCCATTAGTAGTAACCAAGGGTACTTAGTATGCAAAACATTCCAAAGAAGATAATTAAGGGTACTTAGTATGCAAAACATTCCAGAGAAGATAATCGAGGGTACTTGGTATGCAAAACATTCCAAAGTTTTTTCAGGTGAAACTTGATATAGGATATCCCACTAGTATTAACCAAGGGTACTGTAACAACCCTAATTAACTATGTAATTATCATGAATGATAAATATTAATTTAATTAATTATTAAAATAAATTTATGGAGACTTTATTATAATATTATTAAAATTGGTAGTTGAAGTAATTAATGGGAGGGATAAGATGGTTGAGGAGTTAATGGGGGATAAGGCGGTTGGAGAAATGGAAGAAGAGAGTGGGATTCAAGGGAGAAGGATAAGGGAGAGGGGAGAACTTGGGGAAGGGCATCTTTAGTTTTTGTAAGGTAAGAAAATTTGGGCGAAGAAGGAGGAAGAAAGGAAATAATGAGTTTTAGTGAACAATTTGGCTTGAGGATTCATCAGGGATGATTTTAAGGATGGAAATTGATTTTAAAATGTAGAAACCTTGGCAAATATTACTAAGCCTTCACATGCAAACTATAAATGTTTGACGATATTTTTGTAAAAATATTCAAATTTCTAAGGATTTTATATAGTTTTTATAAGATTTTGGCGATTTTTAAGGTAAAATAATTTTATCCTATAAAATTTGGGCGAATCATTTTTAAAATAGCAAATCCATTTTTTGGAAAATTAGCCCATGAGCGAAATTTAGTCCCTAAAATCATCCCACTGTCTCTCACAGGGACACAGTTGTTGCTGGGAATTTTGGGCTCGGGGGCCAGGAAACCGCAAGGATTCCTGGAGCTAGGGAGCCAGAGAGACTGTTCCTAGTTGGCTGAGAGGTTAATACTCAGTTTGGGCAAGATCAACATCATCAACATCATCATCAAACAAGAAAGGGATAAAACAACTTAGCTCCAGGTTGGGGTAAATACCTTATGCATTTTTTGCTTGTTGTTAATTATTATGTTGTTAGTATGTTGTTGTTACTATGCTGTTAATTATTATGTTGTTAGTATGTTGTTAGTATGCTCATAAACTGTCAATTATTATGCTGGTAGAAGAATATCAAGAAATAAAATTCTAAACTAAATAACAACAATTAAAAAAGCAGATTAGAAAGTATTTATGTATTTATATTTATTTTTATGAAATTCTATAATTTCAAGCCTTACAGGTACTTAGTTGTATATGGTGGAGACTCAAATGGAATCTAATTAACCATAATAATTGAGGCAATGTATTTCACTACTCTTAGATTACAACTCCAATATCTAATTAACCATAATAATTGAGGCAATGTATTTCACTACTCTTAGATTACAACTCCAATTGATGGATATTTCTCTTCCATAGTTTTCATAAAGGATTTTCTTAAGTCATAGTTGAAGAGGTTGCTTATTATAGTTGAAGAGGCTGCTTTTAATAAGGAAGAAAGGATATCTATGTCGTAGAGCTTTATTTTCATTGTAAAATGATAATTGTTTTAAGAAATAATACATAATATTATTTCAAATTAATTGTACTTTTTATAATACTATTTTCTAAGTTGTACTTTCATTTCGATTGCTAACAAAAATAAGATATAAAAAATTTATATTTTTTCATCTTTATACATCCTTTCTACAATTTTAACTCAAAATTTCTAACTTATTTCACCCTTTTCTTTTCTTTCACTTTATTTTCCATTTTTTCCCTTTATCATTTTGTCACTTCATAGTATGATTAAGAGTGAGATGCACTTGTATGGAACAACTATGCAATGTTCCAAATGACTTGATTTACTTTGCAATGTAGTTTGTCATCAAACACCTTAATTCGTTACTCATTGGATACGTTACAAAATTTGTTTGCGTTGTTCCCCTTTTTGTCCATTAAGCATCAATTCTAGAATTTCCATTTGATTTGCATTATTTTGTATTATCCATTATGCTTTTCATGTATTTTTAGTCTTTTTGTGATACCTCTTAATTAAATTTAATCACAATTTATCCCTAAAGAGTGACTTCACTAAAAATGTTGTAAAATTTCTATCTTGATTCAATTCCATTACCATTTACACCCTAAATGGCAATTCCACTAGAGATGGTGAAAAGCTTCTCTCTTAGTTTAGTTCCATCACCATTTACACACTAAAGGGTGACTTTACTAGAGATGTTGCAAATTTTCTTTGCTTTGTACCCCTTTCTGTCCACTTGAGATTAGCTCCAAAATCTCTAAACTTCTTCTTATGTCTAATTGATTTTAAGATAATTTTTCTTATCCTCTATTTTAGTTTTTTATCATACATGTAAAATTATTTTTTGTTTTTCATGGATTTAGTTTTCATGGTGTGGTTTTCTCATGCTTTTCTTCATCTATTTAAATCCTCGCTCCAAATAGTTGTCAAACACCTTCATTAAAATTTATAGAAATTCTAACATTGATACAAATAGTTTTGAAATTATTTTTAATATGAAATTGCATTATATGATACAACCCATTAAGTTGTAACTTACACAATTTACCTAAAATTTTCCATGTTCAAATGCCATGCTTTTAGAAAATATGGATATCTAATGTTGGTCCCGAAATTTTCCCACCATTCTAGCTCTTTATGGGGACATAATTATTTGATTATTTATTTTAACATTAAAAAGGAGACATTGTGTTATGGTTTTATGGTTTCGCATCGTCTCCCATTTTCCAAAAAAAGTTAAGAATTTTTGAGAATTTTTTAGAAAACAATATGGCCATGATGATGTTGTAGTATTCCCCTCGTTACATATAGCAAGCATAGAACTATTAGCGATCCAATTTTTTGAAAACAAGATACACGTGTACGTAGGCCTCTGAGGAGTATGGATGAACAATTATCTTCCATTGGGGAGAATGATTATAATCATATTATTTTTAGGCCATCTTGAATTAAATTAGAAATGTTTTCTTGATAGACTATTGGCTTTTTTTTGTTAAGACAACCATGATCCTAAACAATGTAATCATTACTAAAGGTATATGGAGTGAACCACCCAAAATAACATCTATACTACCTTTGAAACTAGATCAATGTTTACACTTAAAGCTTTACCTCCAAGAGCAAGTTGGTCCTTTATTTTCCAAAAGAGGTGCAATCCCTTACATTGTAATCATTACCAAAGGTATTTGGAATTAACCACCCCAAATAACAACTCCATAGCCTTTGAATATGAATCAATGTTCGCACCTAACCTCCAAGCGCAAGTTAGTACTTTATTTTCCAAAATAAGTGTAATCCCTTGCATTATAGATGTTACATGAAAATTATGGAATAAACCATTCTCTATCACTAATAGAAAATAAACTTGTTAAATGAAGGTTTTTGCAGAGGTGGTTTTTTATTTGAATAGGTTTTTAACGGAGGTGGTGGGAAGAGGTTTATACATAGATTGGGATTTGGTGAACTAGTTTGACATAGGCATATCGGTGTTGTTAATGCGCCAATAAAATGGTGCTCCATGACTCATGTGCATTGGAGGGGGAAAACCCAAAAAGACATTAATGCTCTACTTTGGTCTCGGTGCACCAATGCTCCAAGTGGTTTACTCATCAATGCTCCATGGCCAATGCAAACTTGAGGGGAGAATCAATTCCATAAAAAACATTTATGTTCCACTTTGATCTTGGTGCACCAGCTCTCCATGACCAATGTACACAGAGGGGAAGAAACCCAAAATAGACATTAGTGCTCTACTTTGGTCTCGGTGCACCAGTACTCCAAATTGGTCATGACATACTAGTGATCCACATTCACATAGATGCACCAATCCTCCATGATCAATGTGCATCAAATATAACCCAAAAACACATCAATTCTCCACCTTGGATTAGGGAAAATTTTAGGGGCTAAATTTCTCCCATGGACTAATTTTCAATGCTTTTTCCAAAAAAAGATTTGTCAATTTCTTTTTTTTTTTCATAATATGATTCACCCAAATTCAATAGGATAAAAATATTTTAGTTTTAAAATAGCCAAAATTTTATAGAAACTATATAAAATCCTTATAAATTTGCATATTTTTATAAAAATATCGCCAAACATTTTATGGTTTCCATTTTAAGAATTAATAAGATTCAACAAGGTTTCTACACTTTAAGATAAGTATGGATCCTTAAAATTTTCCCTACTTTGGTCTTAAAACACTAATGATCCACTTTGGTCTTGAAGCATCAATACTCCATTTTATTTGAAGTGCACTTGGATTGAATAATTTGAATTCACTCTTTTATAAATCCATACAATTTCACTAAAATGCATGGTTCTCCATTTTAGTGTTGGATCACATATGCTACATTTTGGTAAAATGCACCAAATTACCCTATTTCTTATTTTCTTATAGGTTCATCTAATTTTTCTAAGATGGATGATGCCCCATTTTGGTCTTGAAGAATTGGTGCTCCTTTTTGGTCTTAAAACACCAATGCTTCAATTTGGACTTGGATTACTAATATTCCATCTCGGTTTATTTGAAGTGCATTTGGATTGAATAATTTGAATTCACTCTTTTATAAATCCATACAATTTCACTAAAATGCATGGTTCTCCATTTTAGTGTTGAATCACATATGCTACATTTTGGTAAAATGCACCAAATTACCCTATTTCTTATTTTCTTATAAGTTTATGTAATTTTTCTAAGATGGATGATGCCCCATTTTGGTCTTGAAAAATTGGTGCTCCTCTGGAGTCTTAAAACACCAATGCTTCAATTTGGGCTTGGATCACTAATGTTCCATCTCGGTTTATGTGCACTATAGTGTAACAAAAAACCCTTGCTCTCATTCTATACATTCGCATAATTTATTTAGGACTCACAATTCATTGATTGTTTAGGTGCATCAATGATTCTTTTTGTTTTTGAGAATTGGATGATCCACTTTGATTAGGTGATACACTTTCACACTAGACAATAATAAGTATTTTTGTTAAACGTATTAATAAAGAAATGCCAAATTACACGAAGATGTTTAAAAGGTTGGAAAGGCTATGGTTTGTTATGTTTCTATATTCACATGAGAGTAGAGGAAGATGAACATAAGGTTTATTTCATTTATCTCCATTATGGATTATCTTCTTTGTTTTTAGTCATTTAATGTTATTTAATGTTTTTCAATGTCAAATATTATATTTCATCCTTAATATGTATTACTAGTTTTTTTCGTACAATGCCTCATTTTTTAAAGATTACAACACCCCTTATTTTTTGGTTGGTATTGAGGATTTATTTCCTCCAAACCATATATAAAATATATTTATATCTATTGGGTTTTCATTGGATTAATGAAAATCCAATCCTAGCCATGTTAATATAAGGATTCCATATTTTTGTTGGGAATCAAACTTGGATTAGTGATGGTAAAGTAACACAAGTTACTGCTAGATCACAACCTAATCAATTGGACACATGGTGTAATTGTTGATGGATAAATCTTAACTATGAATAAGCAAGACATCCCTTGGATTTTTCCTTGATCCAAGATAGACAACGGGATAGACCAGTACACAATTACATCCTTAAGAATGTATTACTAGGTTGCAGGAGCTGGGTCTTGGAATTTATAGCCTTATTTTCCACCCTAGGGACTCATGGAGGACCCATTGATGTCATCACACTGAAATGTTGACACCCAAAGTTTTGGGTTCATTTCACGTGCATGCACAAACAAAGTTGTGCACACTCATTACAAAGTTTTGCATGCACCTAAGGTAATGCATGAAGAATGACAAGAAGTGTGTGTCAGACCAAGTTTTGATAGTGCACAACATGCCTAAAATATTATTGAATGTGCGTCGGTCCCAATTTTGACGTGCACCGAAAATCAAGAAGATGCACGCCAGAATCAAAAAAAGAATCATAGGGAAATATTCTTGAATGATTACTGCCAACATCACAAGGGATCCTGGAGATGACAAAGATGAGTTGGCAGGGCAGTTAAGATTTACCTAATTCCTGAAGGCTATGTGGACCATAGGCAGGCACCAGAAGCGTGCGAGAAATTTTTTTCAGCAAAACGAGTGGACCAGAGCAGAAAGAGACAAAGCTCTTGAGTAGAGAAATCTATAAAAGGAAGAAACGATATCATAAATGGGGCTAGCTAGATGTTCAGATGAGATTCATTGAGTCCTTGGTATCGATCTCACTTTAATCCCGTTGTAAAACTGCAATGCTTCTGAATATAATGTTGAGTCTGTTTTATATCTGAATTTTGGAGAGAATGCACATTATGCAGTATGTTGTATTTCTGAGGATTAATATAAATGGAGATATGAGGTTCTGTGGATGTCATATATAGTCTACTTAATGTATGCCTATGTTGTAATTGAATGACTCCTATAATAAAGATGCGACAATTATGATTTATTCTATTCTATCATGTATAAGCTAGATATGTGTGTGAATGTTTTACTTCTTAGTCCTAATAACTTGTCAGATATGAGTTGCATGAATGCTAGCCTTGATGGATCTTTGTGTGTTTATCCTTCATCCTTGTCACAAGACCTTATAGTCTATATGATCCTCTCTACATATCAGGTGAGACCTTCCTTGACCTTGGCCAAGGATTTATATGCCAATGCTCTGGTGTTTTTGTTGGTCAACTATGAATTGGGTCTAAATGCCCCAGCGTTAGGAAGGACACATGCAAGCATGGAACACAATTCCAAAAAATGTTTATGTTTCTGGGACTAGAAGTCTTGTAGGGAATGATGAAGGAAAGAGATGAGGTGGCATCCATCTTGGAAAGAAATTCAAGATCGGTTGAATGCAAAAGAGCATGAGTTTTCCCTACAAGAAACTTAGGGGATGAAAGTGAATGTGAATAAATGGAAACATGACTATCTTTACACAGATATGCATGAGATTTTCTTTGTTGAATTTCCTTGTTTGTTGCATGAGTGGCAAAAAAGGAAATTTGCTACCAATTCTACTGTGTGGCCTTTGGAACCAGTGGTATGGGATCATGCAAAGCTTTAAAGAGTGAAATGTTGGATAATAAGTGGACTCAAGCTATTGAATTATGGTTTTCTTGAGTAAAAGAAGGCTACATAGTTGCGTTTGTGGTGGAGTACACTGATTCTTTCAGTGAGTTTAAAAGAAAGTTCGCAAAAGGTCTAAGAAATTGAATGTTGGAAGAGATTCCACTTTGGATAAATATGTTGTTCATGGAGAAAGGGATGATGTGCATGCAACCCAGTCAAATGACTGAGTAAAATACCCTATTGCTTAGGGGGGGGGGGTTGCAAGGATGGGGAAAATCAAAGAGAAAATGGATCCATTGAGGAGGATCTAGAAAGCGTTGAGATGAAGTGAGGAATGGTATGGAACTAGAGGAGCAAAGGAGAAAAATAAATGAAATATATGAAAAAAGAGTTGAGATAAGAAGAAAAGCAGAGTAGAGAGGTGAAAAAGAGTTAGCCAGGGGAACACGATGAGGGGTCTGTCCCAATATGAAGAGAAAAGAAACCACACCAAGTGGTAGTGAGAAAGAGTATGTTGATCCATAATGGAGCATAGATGAGGATAGGCCTGAAGAGGCATGGAATAAAGGAGAGGGTGTCTAGTGGGGATACCAATAGTGATAGTAGTAAGGTCCTAGGTGAAGAAGAATGCACCCCTTGGTTGTTGTAGAGTGCCACAACCTTAAGGGAAGATGAAGCGTAGAGAAGAGGTGCATTGATAAAAGGAAAATATGGTGCACATAGTAGTACTGCGTTGTTAGGATAGGAAAATAACACCCAAAGTGGTAGTGCACAGATAGGATAGGAATATAAAGCATATATTTTTGGTGTGCAAATAGGACAAGAAGGTAGAGAATAAAGTGTTGGTGTGACGAAAGAATAGGAAGATGGAGGCTCCCATAGTGGTGGGGGAGATGAATGGAAAATAGTATATGGTCTTGCCTGGCTTCAAGTAGGAAACTCTCTGAGTCACCTCACGAGAAAATTCAGAAGAAGATGGACTTAACCACCCCTTTGTGCCACCCCCTTGCACATTTTTAATCAAGAAGAAAAGAAAACAGATAATGAATCATTTGGAGTAGAAGAGAGAGAGTAATAATATAGAAGCAAAGAGATGAGTGAATAAGAAGGTGAAATTAGTACTACTTTACCCTGAGAAGTATTGGTGTTGAGAAATCAAATCCCTAGTAGTCACATAGGAGAAACTAGCTCGAGCTTGAGGATGGAAAATCAAGACAATACCCTGAGGCTACCCATGTTCCACAGAACAGGTAAGGATGTTATGGAGCAGCAATGGTTTACATGTGAAGTAATATGGTTTTTGAAGAGAATCACAGACGAAGCAACAAAATTCGTGCAACTGGGTACCATGTTTAGGGACAGAGCCTTAATTTGGTACATTAAGTACAAGGCTACTGTGTTGGTGGGACATACGAGGTCCCTGATAGAGATTAAGTAGGATATGCTTAGGGAGTTCCAAAAACCTAAGTCAAAATCCCAATGTATCACCAAGATAAAGGAGATCAAGTAGAAGGAAGGTGAGACCGTATGGGATTATGATCAACAATTTAAAATTTCCTTGGATAGGATGAAGCTCCAAATCCATATTCGAGTTCCACTCACATAGCATAAAGTGATGACTCAAGAAGAGGTTGTAGAAATTTCAATGTTCCTGGAAGCTACACTAGGAGGGGCGGAGATGTTGGTAGGTTTGGTGCGGGTGTAGTCACAAATTGACAACTTGATGATGCGGTTGCAATATATGGATAAGACGAAGGTCATGCACGAGCATGCATAGTGTACCACCTATCACTTAGAAGGGCATCATAGAGATGAATTCCATATATTTCCAAATTATGTGGCGATGAGCACACCCAATTCATATCCATTCGGGTAGACGAAATGGTGTGAGATATGAAGATAATGTGGCCATGTGCCACCTCATTGCCTAACTTTGCAGAAGTACCATACGATGACCCATACTCTGTTCTGTGAGTTCTCTAAATCCATAATCTCACTCCAGTTGATGAAAGATAATACATGTGATGCATTCTAGGTATAGGAAGAGAAGACGAGTGTTGAGCGCATCGGTGCGGAAAGAGGCGGATACCAAAGAGGTCCTTGAGGTGGATATGGGTGTGATCACGACTAAGGATATGGCAGAGGAGGAGGCAGACCCCCCAAATATTTTAATTATGGAGAGATTGGTCACGTATCAATGTTTTGTAACAAATCACTCATGCTTTGTGCATACTTCTATAGTCTCAAGCATGTCCCTGAAGATTTTATCGAATTGTTGAAAAAGTGGGAAGACAAAAAGGCCAATTGAAACATGGTGCATGCATAATTGTGAAAGAACAAGAAGAATAATAAGGAGGTTGATGTCTGGGTAGTAACTTGAGTAGGAGAAAAGACATGAGAAGAATTTGAGTACAGTGAAGTCTTAGTTCAAAATAAATATGGGAATATAAGGAAGGTAGCTTAGCCCCCTTTGAGGTTTGATGCGACTCATCAAAAACAATTCCTACATGATGTGCATATATTATTGGAAGAATAAAGATTGCATGAGGAGTTGCAACACATGACTCAGAGGTCACTTGAGGAGGCCAAGATCTGAGAAGAAGTATAGAGTATGACATAAAGGTTTTTGGAGGAAGCTCAAATCTGTGAAGAGGTACAACGTGCAATGCAGAGGTCACTGGAAGAATCTTGCGCCCCTAAGGAATTGCAGCGTGCGACACAAAATCTTTGGAGGAATATCACATGTGTGAATAAATACAATGCATGATAAAATGATCATTAGAAGAAGCCCGCAGAAATAACGGTCTACGATGTAGTGAGCAGAAAGAACATGAAGAAAAAGGTCGGGAAGAATTGCAACACATAGCGCACACAAAATTCTTGCATGACTTGGGTCGTAAGGGAGAATCTGAAGACCAGGTAAGTTCTTTGTTTTGTTGTCATTTGCAATTGATAAATTATCAAGAGGTTGCAAGTAAGTTGACACAAATGTTAGATACTTGCATGAGGGAACAAGGAGTGGAGGCAACCATTTCAACTCCATTGCTAGAAAGAGATGTATGTTAGGTCAATAAGTAAAAAAACATTGGATGAGAATTTAAGATGACTTCAAAACTTGGTGGCTATGACATGGATGGAGTCATGTTAGATCTGGGTTCTGACATGATTATTTTTTCCTAAGAAATATTGGGAGGTGGGTAAACCGAAGTTGGTCTATTCACCCATCCAACTATGGTTTTCCAATCAATACAAAGTCTACCCAATAGGATGACTAGAGAAAGTGGAAGTGAACATATAAGGAGTAAAAACAAATGATGAATTTGAGGTCATAGAGATTATGGATGAATCTGATCCATATCCTGCATTACTTGACATTTATTAGACTTTGATAATAATGTGGTGTTGAACTTAAAGAAGAGGAAAATATCATTTCAGACAGATACCCTATGTGTGGTCACACCATTGGATCCATATGAAGGTGATTGATACAATGAACCATTGGATGAGGATGCACAGAGATCAGATATTGAAAACATATTCAAGACCATAAGCCACAGGGAGGACTACATCAACCCCACCATAGATGGTGAATTAAGATGGAGAAGTGTCAAGTCTTATGACACAGATTTTGAGGATGCCATGGATGGGTGGAAAAACAAGCTATATGAAGTGTCAACGAGTAGGTGCATGCATATATTTGTAGAGGATCATGAGGATGCATTTGGATCATATCGATTTGATGGATCAGATCCAGTAGATACATTTATTGCATGGATACAACACATTCCTGAGCATCAAAAGACTTGTGCACTCGAGACAATACTCATAGTAATTCTTGCGCAATGGTGGGCTAACATCATGAATCTTCTCGGGAATAGGTGGCTATCAAGGGATAGATGCAAGAAAATTTCAGACCTTATATGTATGTTCATCGGTATATGTGCTCTTTCGAATGGTGGTGGATAGCCATGCATTCGCATTAGACATGCCACAGATACTTTCCAAATCCAAAAATAAATATTTGAAAGAAGGATGTTCTCCTAAAACCTGGGGTTTCCAATGCACATAACAATGAATCAAATGTGTAGGGAATGGATTCTACTACAACTGTTGAAATAATGTAACTACAAAGTGTATTCTAATTATTATT
>ML777366.1:307987-343902 GCA_009831015.1 Picea engelmannii | reverse complement strand
CGGGGGCGGGGGGGGGGGGTGAATAGCTATAAGATGATTTTTACTCATTTATCAATCCTTCATTAGCCGAGAAACAATAATCACATATGAAATCAAATCATAGTGCACAAAGTTTAACATGGAAACCCAATCAAAAGAAAAACATAATCTTATATTTATAAATGTTTGTAGGCACCAACCTACTGGAGACACCAATCTCCTTAACTGAGCACCAACTCAGTAAGATGTAGGCACCAACCTACTAGAGACACCAATCTCCTCAACTAAGCACCAACTTAGCAACACCTATAGGAACCAACCTATTGTTACAATATTTTCAAGCACCAACCTATAGGAGACACCAATCCCCTCACCTAAGCACCAAATCAACAAGATATGTGTGGACACCAATCTAATATATTCATACACAGAGTACTTCTGAATTCACCTGTAAGATTCATTCCACAGACAATCCTTCAAATCCTAGTTACATGTAGCCTTCATGACCCATCGATCCTCATAACATCATTCCTAGAATATAATCCTAGAATGCAACATCACAACCTAAAGATAATGCACATTGTAGCATCACAAAAATTCATTCCTTCACAATGCACCTTAAGAGCAATAAAATCCCAAGAAAACTCCACAAACTTCCCTTGCACACCTTTATATCCCAAAAATACACCCCATCTCCTTTAATGCACCTCATATCACTTATGTGCACCTTAGACTTGATCTCCTACCCCGTTGCATTACAAAAGCGCACATATATCACATATTTATTTTAATTATATCCTTCATGGCCGACCTGTAAAGCTTGGCTAAGCCGACTTAATTTTTCTAATTGGGTTGTCAGACGAAAAAATTAATATCTCCTCATTCCTAGAGATTTAGAGGGAATGACATATACCAGTGGAAAGGTCTCAGAATAAGATTTCCATCCATATAACCTATGCTCATATTTGAGCTAGGAATTTAGGGTAATAATTCCTTCAAATATAAAGTACCCAAACTAAGCATCAATAATCCAAAAACAATGTTTCCAACACTTTCCATATTGCAATCTCTATCTTGGACATATGTAGTCTCCCCTTGTCTTTGACATCAATGAAAAAAATATTTCCAACATTTCTCAAGGTGGATTTCAACTTAAGCAGATTGGTGAGGTGGATATGAGACGTTTTAGTGAAGAAAATAAGAAGCTTGCTTATAAATATAGCTTATACTTAGAAAATGTAAACATACACCTTTCAACGTACCCAAATCTTCATGGAGCCATGCCACTAATTATAGAATCCAAATTGGTGGTTGAAGCAGTTAATGACTGCTAATAGTTTTGATCTCTTGAAGAAGGAAAAGGGCCCACTGAATGAACTGACGAACATGAAACCACAAATTTTTCAGTTCAGGAATTCAGACTTCAAATAGTAGGATGTGTCTGGTAGAAGTCAATGGAATCCAAAGGATTGGTGGAGGAAGAGGACAAAGGTAAAAACATCACCAAACAAGAGAGGAAAAATAGAGAAGAATAAGAGGGAATCACTGGATTAACAAGGATGGTATGGAGAGCATAAAGCACGTAGAGGAAAGTGAGTGAGAAGTAATATCACATAAAATGGCACAGAGAACATTGGCATTATTTGGTGCATAATCAAATAAGAGAATAAATTAGAGATATTTATTTGAAGAAAATAGGAAGCTCGTCTAAACTATTAATGATCACCCTGAAATAGAGACTCAGATCCTGACTAGAGAAATAGAGGGTTGCACCTTGGTATTTACTGGACAAAAATTGGCACTGGTAAGGGGAGGTTGTTGAGGGACTGTAAAGAATAGAAGGGGATACCTTGCGCAAAGGAAAACCATTTGGGAACATACCTAATAAACTTGTGGAACCTGTGAGCTCACAGGGAATGGGGTAACTCCTTTTGTTGTCAGTGGAGGAAGGAGAGTAACCTTCCTAGATCATCCTAAATTTGGAAGTCAACTGAATCATCCCCTTGTGATATCATGGCTTGGCATGGGGGTGGCATACTATAGGAAGGGACTATGTAGTATGACCTAAGGTTGGGAGGAGAGGTGTCCCCTCTCAATCAATTGGTTTTTTACACTTATTGAACATATAAGTGTTTCTGCTCAATATGTGTAATTCAATTTAATAATGTAAACTTGTTGGTTTTGGTTTGATTAGAAAATGTGAAAAACATGAAGGAATAGTTGAATTCCTAAGTGAAATGGAATGTGAATGTTTGTTTTCACTGTCAACTTCCTAATTTAGGAAATCAAAAGCCCAATGTATGTGTAACATGTATATTCTAAGAAACCTTGCAATCTTGAGAGAAAAGTTTGCAAGATATGGACAAAATATTCACTTGAAAGGTGGTATGAGTGCCCTAGGTTTTGAGAGGTCTTGTAGGGACGAAATAACCCTGTACTTTGAGGGAATATTCTATTCTCAAATGGAAAGTTTACAAGATATGAGAAAAAACCTCACCCAATACTAGCAGAGGGAGTACTCTAGTGTATGGGGGAGATCTCTATGAATTTCAAAGAAATTTTAACCCCTTAAATATTCTACCTGTCTTGAATGGGAATATTGAAAGATATGAAAAATTCATCCTAAGGAAGCGGGAGAGATTTATTTGGTCTTAGGGTAGTTCCCGACCTCTTGAAGACCTGGTAAAACCCTTCACAAATTCCTGAAATTGGCTAAGTCCCAATTTTAGACCGTTGTTTAGAAGTAAACCCTATGTTGAATTGAGGGAAGATCGATGACGAAGAAGTTCTAGAACCATCATTAGTCGTCGATCAGTGTGATAGGCAGATTGAGACTATTGTCGGGAGGTCAAGCCTATAAAGGGACTGTGAGTTGGAGTGAGAAGCTCTGATAATTATGAGAGAGCACCAACAATGATGAAGACTTAGGAAATAATGAGAATCATCGATTGGTACATAGGCGAGATCAAATCTCATTTGTATATTGTCATGGGTCCCTCTTAAGCGAGGAAAAAGGGATAAGTGACGCATGATGAAGGGGGTGCCAACATGAAAACCAAAATTCCCTAAGAGGTGGCATGTGTTGACAAGTAAATGGTCGATAGTGGTATCGAAGGTGATATAAGTCATTAGGTCATCGATTACAACCTATATCATCAAATCCATATTCCATTATATCCCAGTCGTTCGTTAGAAGATGGCAGGTAGAGGTATGAAGTGAGATCCGGAGGATGAGCTAATGAAGAAAAGGATCTCAAGGTTAATTGACAGTCATTGGTTGGAGAAGAGGTGAGATTAAATATCAGTCGTGGATTTGTGTAGGCCCCATCTATTCACCTCAGAAGAGGGTAAAATTGAAGACAATATTTGTCACACAAAATGGAGGTGTCGATGTGACCAGATCTGTTAGATGTTGGAGAACAAGAGTCGTCATATCTAGGATTGAACCAACTAGAGAGTTCATCGTCGAAAATTGTTGGTTGGTGTAACTCACAATTCTTAAGGATTAGAACCCTGAAGACAACAAAGGTCGACCTAGATGATTGGATCCATTAATTTGGAAATCTCGATGGTCCATGTGGTAGGTTCCATGCCATATTTTTATTCAATGCCATAACAGATGGCATGAGTGACAAGGTGTTGTGTGGATGCCACGTGGAAGTGAGGTGGAAGTGATAGACAAAGGCTCAAAACCTTTGAAAGATGGTAAATTTTGATTCGGAGCTCAATTTTGAGTATCGGTACAATTATTGGAAAGCTCTCGGTGAGCATAATCCATTTATGTGACTTAGAGATAGAGTATAACTATGTTGATAATAAAGAAATTTAGAACAACCCACCATCCTAAGTAAGGGTTAGGGGTTTGGGTGTGTTACAAAGTGTTATCAGAGAAGAGTTCAAACTCTAGGCTTGAATGGGTCACCAAGGCCACTTAAAATTGTTTGAGGAAGATTTTATTATGCCAATAATGCATGCTATGATGTTCATAAATGTAATGGCTAACAATGTTTCACAATTTCAGCACACATGAAGTACTGAACAGGAAGGCCTGTGGAAATGAATGGTGCAACGCAACATGGAAGACACATCACACTTCAAAAATGAGGAATATGATGGTTAGAGGGATAGAGAAGCCCCTCCAGATTAGATGGCCACTGTTAGAATCCTGAAGGCAGATAATGAAAGGCTCATGAGAGATCAGGATGAACAAATAAAGATGAATGCAATGTTACTCCAGAGATTTTCTGAGATTCAGAAGCATTTGCAGAAAGGCCCTAGTAATTCAAGTTGCAACAATTACAGAGGTTGAAAGTGCCTTTATATGCCCAAAAGCATGAAATGTTCCATAGCAATGTGGGAAAGAGTTCTTCCAAGAAAATGCATCAGAATGTTAAGAAGAATAAATATGGTGGAAGTATTTTGATGGAGTCATCTAGAAGGAATATTTATTCCAAGGAGTTTTTGAGTAGCGACACTGAATCTAGTATGCCGAGGAGAAAGAAGAGATGTTCATAGAGTTATTTGACTTAAGAGTTCAATAAGGATAAACTGCCTACCTTTGATGGAGAAATCAAGAAGGGATAAGAAGTAGAGGGTTGGATATTGGGTTTGACGAAGTAATTTTTGGTACATAATTATTCTAAAAACACCAAGGAACATATTTCCATCTTCAACCTGGATGGATGAGATTTCATATGGTGGGAATATCTTAAGGAGCTCAAAGGGTTGAAGGAAAGAAAACTGACCTGGAAGCATTTTGAGAAATACTTCCAAAAGGAATATCTATCAGAGAAGTATTTCAATGAGAAAATCAAGGAATTCCATGAACATAAGTTGGGTCAACTTACTATGGATTCCTATTCCAAGAGATTTATGTTGTTGTTGAGATATGTCCCTTAGCTCAAGGATGAGAAAGCGAGACTACAACATTTTCTCAATGGATTACCACGGTCCTATTAGGACATAGTTGAATTTGATAAGTTGAGGACATTGGAGGACACTATAAGGAAGGTCAAGTGTTGTTATCATCAATCCAGGCATAAGCCAAAGCCTTCTAAGGATTGGAAGATAAGGGATACAAATGGGTCTCAGAAAAATGGATTTATATAATTTCCATATAAGAATCAAAATAAGGGTGCATAGTTTGGTCATCCAAGAAGAAGTGTGCATCGACAAAAGTTTCCATCTCAAAGTGGAAATAGGTCAACAGAGAAGACAATAGAAAAAACAGAGGAACCAAAGAAAGGGCCTCTACAATGTTGGGGTTGTGGAGAACCACACCTATTGAGGGATTGTCCTCATAGGAAACATGACAAAAAAAATTTATATCATGTGTAGGAAGAAACCATAGTCAATGATGTGGCCAAAAGTGTGCCAATAATATATGCAGTTGTGGAGAATCGACAAGTATACCACCAGGCTTCAATAGTGGATGTGGAAGTTATAATTGCAAAAAAACTTGTTTCTACTTTAATTGAGCCTAGATATAATCTTAGTTATGTCTCACCACAAGTTTTTGAAGCATGTGCCTTACGGAGGAAGAAACATGCAAAGGCATGGTTAGTCCAGTTAGCCACATGAACTAAGAGAAAAGTGTCCAAGGTCATAAAAGCTTGTCCATTTGAGATAAGTGGACTGTGTACACAAGCAACCTTGAATATCCTACCCTTAAGATTGTATGGCGTGCTTCTAGGCATGGATTGTCTAGCTTCCCAAAAGGAAAACTCAAATTGTTATGAGAATATTTGGAATGTGAAGATGAGGAAGGAAATGCAAGAGTTTTGCAAGGAATTTGGAAGCTAGTTTCAATTAGGAAAATATCAACATTGCACCTTAAGAAGCTCAGTCTGAAAAGGTTTCCCTTGTATTCTATACAAGTGCTTAAATCAATAGAAGACAGGGAATTGAAGGTCTAATATCACCCTATGTTGTGGGAATTTAAGGACGTGTTTCCAGAGGAGGTACCTAGACTACCACCAAAACAATATCTTCATTTTTCAATAGATCTTGCACCTGGAGTGGTTCCAACATCAAAATTACCATACATAATGAGCACACTTGAACTAGTGGAGTTGAAGGTACAACTAAAGTAGATGTTGGATAAAGGGTACATTAGGCCGAGTGTGTCCCCATGGGGAGCACCAACCTTGTTTGTAAAGAATAAAGATGGTACATTGAGACTGTGTATTGATTACAAATAGTTGAACAAGATGACCATCAAGAATAAGTATCCATTACCTAGGGTTGATGATCTCTCTGATCAACTCAAAGGAGTTGCGGTCTTGTCAAATATTGATTTATGATATAGATATCACTAAGTCAATATTAAGTATGAATACATCCACAAGACAACCTTTAGAAAAAGGTATGGTCACTATGAGTTTGTAGTGGTGCCATTTGGGCTTACTAATGCACTAGCTACCTTCATGTGTCAAATGAATAACGTGCTCAACAAGTATTTAGAAAAAAAAATCCTAGTATTTGTGAATGATATTTTGGTGTATTCTAAGGCTAGAGAAGAGCACAAAGGACATCTTAAAATGGTGTTACAGGTGCTGAGAGAGCACCAGCTCTATTCTAAATTTAGCAAGTGTGATTTATCTCAGAAGTAAATCTAGTATTTAGGCCACATAATCTTAATATAAGGAGTGACAACATGTCCCAAAAAGATTAAGGCAATCATGGATTGGCTTTCCCCTAGGAATGTGACAGAAGTGAGATCCTTCATGGGATTGGTTGGGTATTATAGAAGGTTCATAAATGGATTTTCTGAGATTGGTAATCTCATTACTTCATTACATAGAAAGGGGAAGAAATTTGTATGGTCACTAGAGTGTGAGGATATATTTCAATAACTGAAGGATTTTTTGACTAATTCCCTTATTTTGAAGATTGCAAAACCTGAAAAGGACTTCTTGGTTTGTAGTGATGCTTGCAAAGAAGGACTTGGTGGAGTGCTTATGCAAGAAGGGAAAGTAATTTTTTATGAGTCAAGAAAGATAAATGAGCATGAGCATAAGTACATTACTCATGAATTGAATCTTGCAACAATTGTACATGCATCGAAGATGTGGAGACATTACTTGTTGGGAAGAAGGTCTTTATTGATGACAGACCATTGTGGTATAAAGTATTTGTTTGACTGGCCAAGATTGAATTCTAGACATGCTAGGTGGATGACAGTTATCAATGATTTTGATTTCAAAATAAAACATATCAAAGGGAAAGAGAGTCGAATGGAAGGTGCCCTCAATCAATGTGTGTGGACTATACACTTAGCAGTAGCAAGTGTGGGAGAGTCTGACATCAAGAAGAGGATTAAAACCCTCTTGCAAGAAGATGAGATATTCAACCAGGTAAAGGAAGGATTGCAACAAGAGCCCCAAGAGAAGAGATATGAAGAATATCAAATCACAACCGATGAGATGCTAGTGTATAATGGTAGGTTGTATGTGCCTAATTTAGCATATTTGAGGCACTTAATTATGGATTAGTCCCATAGGATACCTTATGTAGGTCACCTTGGTTATCAAAATATGGTAACAACAGTAAGGCAATTGTATTACTGGCCTAGAATGAAGCAGTACATTGTTGAGTACATTACTAAATGTTTAGAGTGCCAACAGGTGAAGGTTGAGCACAAGCATCCTGCAATACTATATAATCCTTTGCAAATTTCAAAGTGGAAGTGGGAGATAATATCCATGGATTTTATAACTGGTTTTCCAAATATAATCAAGAAACATAATGCAATCATGGTTGTAGTAGACAAGTTGAGAAAGGAACCTCACTTCATCCCTATTAAATCTAGATTCAAGGCCATAGATGTTTCAATTGTTTTTATAAAATAATTTTTCATATTGCATGGTCTGCCCAAGACCATAATCTCAGGCCAGGATGCTAAGTTCACCTCAAGTTTTTGGAAAATATTTTTTGCAGGCTTGGGAACACAATTGGCATTTAGCACGGCCTACCATCCTCAAATGTATGGACAAATCGAAAGAGTGAACAAAGTGTTTGGGGATATGTTAAGGATGCATTTCATGCATTAACCCAAGTAGTGGGGATAATATCTACCCTTGGTAGATTTTGCCTATAACAATGGTTATCAGGAATCATTGAAGATGAGTCCATTTGAGGTTTTGTATGGAAGAAAGTGTAGAGTTCCAATTAGTTGGGATAGTCCAATGGATAGGATCACACTTGGACTAGACCTACTGAAGGAAATGGAACATGCAATGATGAAGATAAGGCATAATCTAAAAGTATCCCCAGATAGGAAAAAGAGCTATGCAGACAACAAGAGATCTCATAAAGAGTTTAAGGTGGGAGATCATGTATATCTTCGAGTAAATCCCAAAAGGAGTTCCATGAGAAYGGGGGCATATGTAAGTTGGAACCCTGCTATTGTGGACCATTTGAAGTCCTAGAAAGAGTGGGTCCAATAGCATACATACTTACATTACCACCTACTATTAAAGATCAMAATGTATTCCACATATCCTTATTGAAGAAATATGTTCATGATTATAATCATGTTATTGATTGGAYTGTGATACATGTGGAACTAGAGGGAGAATTCCAACCTGAACCTCAATGCATCTTGGATGGGAGAGAAACAATGCTTTGGAACCGATCCATCATGTAGGTCAAGATGCAATGGAGGAACTTTGGAGYAGATGAGAATACATGGGAGCTAGAAGATGCCATTAAGATGACATTCCAAGTTTTTTTCTATATAATTGTATATACATGGTGTTTTAAACACCAAGGACGATGTTTCTTTTGTGGGGGGGGGGAGGTGTAACACCATGTTTTCCCCCGTAATTGTAATTATGTGAATACTTCACATGATTTTGATTATGAAGCTTGTAATTTCATTGAGATTAAATACACCACACAACTGACTGAGAAGGAAAATATTCAAAATTACTAGCCATGGTATCATATGTGGAATTGATGAAGCGAACCAGTGAGGTGGAGATGAGATATTTTAGTGAAGAAAATATGAAGCTTTCTTAGCAATCCAACTTATACTTACATAACATAAACATACACCTGCCAGCATAACAATATTTGCATGGATCCACGTGACCAGTTATGGAAGCCAGATCGGTGGTTGAAGAAGTTAATAACTACTGAAAGTTTTGGTCTCTTTAAGAAGAAAAGGAGTAAAATAAATGAACTGATGAACATGAAACCACATATTTTCCCCTGTAGGAATTCGAACTTAAGATATCAGGTCACTCTGACAAAAGCCATGGGAATCCCAAGGATTGGTGGAGGAAGAGGCCAAAGGTGAAAAACATCACCACACAAGAGAGGAAAAAGAGAGAAGAATAAAAGGGAATAATTGGATCACCAAGGATGGTATGCAGAACATAAAGCATGCACAAGAAAGTGAGTGAGAAATAAGCTCACATAAAAGGTTGCAGATAAAAGATATGTTCTTTGGTGCTGAATCAAAGAAGATAAGAAATTAGAGAGATTTCTTTGAAGAAAATAGGAAGCTCGCTTAAAATATTGATGATCACCCTGAAATAGAGGAGATCCAGATCCATACTGGAGAAATAGAGGGATGCAACTTGGTATTCACTAGAAAAAAAATGACACTAGTAAGGGGAGGTCACCGAGAGACTATATAATAGAGAAAGGGATCTCTTGTGTAGAGGAAATACAATTGGGAATATACCTGATAAAATTGTTTGTTTACATTTACTAAACAAATAAGTGTTTCTACTCAATGTGTGTAATGCAATTTAATAATATAAACTTGTCGTTTTTAGTTTGATTTGAAATTATGAAAACATGAAGGAATGGTTTAATTCCTAAGTGAAATATAATGTAATTTTTTTTTTTCACTATCAAATTCCTAATTCAAGAAATTGAATTCCCAATGTATGTGTGACATGCATATTCTTATAAATATTGCAATCTTGAGAGGAAATTTTGCAAGATATGGAAAAAATCGCCATTTGAAAGGTGGTATGAGTGCCCTAGGTTCTGTGAGGTCTTGTAGGGATGAAAGAACCATGTACTCTGAGGGAATCTCTTGTTCCTGAGTGGAAATTTTATAGGATATGAGCAAAATCCTCACCCAAGAATGGCAAAGGGATTACTTTGGTGTATGTGGTAGATTTATGTGAAGTTCGAAGAAGATTTAACCCCTTAAATATTCTACCTTTCTTGAATGAAAATCTTACAAGATATGAAAACTTCTTCTCAAGGAAGCGAGAGAGATTTAGTTATTCTCAAGGAAATGTCTGATCTCTTTAAGACCTGGTAAAACCCTTAAAAATTATTGAAATTGGCTAAGTCCCAATTTTGAACTATTGTCCAGAAGAAAAACCTGTGTTGAATTTGGGGAATATTGCAACTATTTATTCGGTATGGAAAATGGATCTCAGCCTTACAATTTAAAGGTGAGATTGTTAGGAGTTTTAAGTCGTGGAGTCGGGGGAAATAGAGAGATATACCGATGACGAAGAAGTCCTAGAACCATCGTCAATTATTGATCGATGTAATAGGAAGATCGAACTTGTTCGTTGGGAGGTCAAGCCTCTAAAGAGACTCAGAGTTGGAATGAAAATCTTTGACAATGATGAGGGAGTGTCGACGATGATTAATACTTGGGAAAGAACGAGAATCGCCAATTGGTACATATGGAAGATGAAATATTAGTTGTATATTGTCATGGGTCCCGCTTAAGCGAGGAAAAAGGGAGAAGTGACATCATGTTTACGGGGATGCCAACATGGCAACCAACATGCCTTGAGAGGTGGCGTGTGTCAAAAAATGAATGGTCGATAATGGTCCTGGAGGGGATGGAAATCCTTAGGTCATCGATTACAACCTAGATCATCAGATCCATATGCCATTAGATCCTAGTTGTGTGTTATAAGATGGAGGGTAGAGGTTCGAAGTGAGATCTAGAGGATGAGCCAGCAATGAAAAGGATCTCAAGGTTAAATGACAGTCATTGATAGACGAAGAGGAAATATTAAATCTCAACCATGGATCTATGTAGGCCCCATGTGTTCACCTCAGAAGAGGGTAAAAGTGCATATGATATTCATCACATAAGATGGAGGCACCGATGTGATCAAAATCAAGATCGTTAGATCTAGGATTGAACCAACAAGAGATTTCATCATCGAAACTTTTTGGTTTGGGTAACTCATATTTTCTAAGGAGTAGAACCACGATGACGTCGAAGGTTAGCCTAGATGATCGAAGCCGTTAATATGGAAAGCCCGATGGTCCAAGTGGTAGGTGTCATGCCATATTTTGATTCAATTTCATGATGGATGACATGAGTGAAAAGGTGTTGTGTGTATTCCATGTGGCAGTGAGGTGGACGTGATAAATGAAGGCCCAAAAACTTCATAAGACAATAACTTCCGATTCATAGCTTGTTTTTTAGTATGGGTACATTCGTTGGGAAGATCTTGGTGAGAAGAATCCATCTATCTCACTTAGAGATAGATTAGAACTAAGTTGAGAAGTAATAAATTTAGAAAACTCTACTAGCCTAAGTAAGGGTTGGGGGGTCGGGTGTGTTACACTTTCAACCATTGATCATTTAGTAACCGTATAGGCTACCTCCTACAAAATGCAAGGGACAAGAAATGTAGGTTATCTATGTTTTTAATATTATGATATATCATTTTAATTCCCAATGTAGTGGAGAGAAGCACAAATTTATCTATATGAAAAGGTCTTGGTAAAATTGATGTTTCCCATAAATTAAAAAAAAAAAAAAAAACGAGCCAAAACTTTCAATATTTTTTTTTGTAAAATAGAGGTGTCCCCTGTTATGAATATAATTTGGCTTCTTCATTTATGAATTAAAATAGTGAATTATAAAGGAACGATGAAGTGGAATCTGTATAACAAAATATGGATTAGTTTTGTTGATATATGGAGATGATCATCATGTGGTTTTGTCAGAAAAATATAATGCATGTCAATTCCTTAAGAAGATTCTATAACCATTAAGAACTAAGGGTGAATGTAAGAAAGGAAAAGTAACAATGATAGATATTCATGATAACAATTACATTCAATCGTTAAATATGGATGGTGATTTCTTCTTACAAATACTTGTACCTCAAATTCAACTCTAATTAATTACAAGGAGAACTCATGTGCTAAACAAAGCATTATAGGGGACATGGAATATTTTCCTATTATGCATAATAAATACAGAGGAATTTAATTATGGAGATAGAAATTGATAAAATATCTATTTAAAACATTGGTACAACAGTTGTAGTTTGTTTCTCTATGTGGGTCCATGTGTCTCAAAATATTATTGAAAGAAACTTGATGCATAACTTTAGAGGGAGAATCACTATGCTTCCCATTTTTGACATATTTAATCCATGTTTAGTCAACATAAGTCATATGACAATTTAAGTAATGAAAAATACCACTAGAAGGGACGGTACCATGATAGGTTGAAGTGAATCAAGAATGGGGGTAAATGAGTTTATTTACACAAAGAGTCATTATCTCTCTGAAACTGGTAAATATGAAGGTACTCAAGAATCTATGGAAGGAAATTAACAAGAAAATGAAATTGAACATAAATAAAACTCCAAGAAGTAATATCTTTATTTATCTGTAGAAATGGTCCTACCAACTTAGAAGATGAGACAATAATGTTTGTTCTTATAGTAATGTAATCATGGTGATGTTCAAGATGATAAGAATACTATACTTTACCATATGTACCACCGGGTAAGATCAAAATACCAAATTAAACCAACAATGTGGAAATTTTTCACAATGCCTTAGATTTTCCTTCTAAACAACTAAGTACTTGTGTTAAATATATTTTAGAAATTTTAAAAAAGAGTCCAGAGAATATTAAGTCATATAGAAATTATATGGATTTTTTTTCTTTTTAAGATGCAAATTATTTTGATAATCCCATTTATTTTCCAAGGAAAAAATTGCAATTTTTATTCTAAGAGAATGAAAATTACATTTTGTATTTTTCAAATTGACACTGATATATAAGTAGACTTGGGTTCAAGTTACAAAATGGTCTAACAACCTCATATTAGACTCTTCAAAATAGGGTCCACATCAACATGAATTATAATCCCCATTATACATATTGATCCTAGTGCTAAATATAAAAAATATATCTTCTTTAAGTCTTCTCATATATAGTGTCTCATTACTGGAAGCCAAAATGACAAAACTGACCTACAACCGAAGGCCTATAAATATCATTGAAACAAAAACTGATATTCAATCTTATAAGATATTAAAAATGCATCAAAGAAATTGAATCCATACCATCCATAACCTCTTCTAGGGAGAGGCTTCCAACAACTATAGAATAATCCTCCTTTGATAACCTAGTAATTGCATGATTTAGCTCTCTAAAAACATGGGAAAATGCAATAAAGTGAAGCCTCTGAAAAATCTCCATTAGATGTTTTTTCAAAGAAATGTATGAAATCAATATCGCTTGTATGAAAGAAAATATTCCAAGAAATGTAGGTCGTGATGACCCCAACAACCTCATCCTTCATTCCATTGCCAACAAACTTCACCTAGTCATCCTTCAGATCTGGAATAGTGGCATTCATATACTTCCAGAGCCCTTTGATTTTCAACAGAGTCTCCATATCTAGTGCCCAAATTAAATAGTTGAGTGCATTCAAAACAATAGGATCAATCTTGGAATCCATATTTGATATCTAACATATCTGATAATCCACATGGGTTACAATTAACAAATTAACAACCTAGATTCAATCACTATAAGATCCAACTTAGAAATATTTGTAGACAATATAATAGGTCAAAACTAGTCACTTTGATACCATGTTGGGGATTGGTTGGGGATTGGGTGTAACCTTGAGAGGAACAATAACAAAATCTGCAGAATAAACGAAGAGTAATAAACTTCAAAGAAGATCGATGGTTTCTAAGGACACTGTTTCAAAAATTAATCACAATGCATGATAGATACAAAGATCACTTATTGAACTTACATTTAACACACCAGATCGACCCATAGGGTCCTTTATTTATAGTTTCTCATTCTAACCAATTTCCTTGAAATTAGGAAGATCTTGTCCACATATAATCATTGGTGGTTAGAATAGATTCTGGAAAATATACATTGTTGCATCGACTATTCGACTTACAAAGCCAACCTGACCATCCAATTGTCGAGCATGTAGTTGACTATTTTGCTAGTTGATATATAGACCGATTGTCTTCTACTACTAGTTGATTATCCAACCAACTATCTACTCGACCACATGACCAACTATCTAGTCGACCACCTGAACGACTGTCTAGTTGACCACCCACTAAATATTTCCAGCCACCGTCGAATGACCAACCAACTCTGTTGGAACCTCAGGTTTTGATGGCTCATCCCACTTCTACTAGAGACAATCATTCAATAGGTCAAATAGCGACTAGAAACAATCATTTGGATGGTCGACTAGAAAATCAGTCAGGTGGTTGAGTAGATAGACAGTTAGATAATCAACTAGAATTCAGATATAGTTGATCAATGGATGGAGCAGTCAACTACGTGTTGGAAAACTGGATGATTGGGTTGACTTGGTAAGTCGAATAGCTGACACAACAACGCATATTTTCTTGAATATGTTCCAACCACTGATGGTTATATGTGGACAAGATATTCCCAATTTCAAGGAAATTGGTTAGATCTAGAAACTATAAATAAAGGACCATATGTTTCGATCTAGTGTGTGAAATGTATGTTCAATGAGTGATATTTGATCTATCATGCATTGTGATGTTATGATTACAATGCATTGTGCTTAAGTACTGAAATGGTGTCTTTAGACACCACTAATCTTGTTTGAAGTTTATTACTCTTTGTTTATTATGTAGATTCTCTTATTTTTCCTCTCAAGGTTATACCCAATCCCTAACATGGTATCAAAGTGATTTGTTTTTATCTCTCATGTTGTCTACAAATCTTGTTGAGTCATATCTTATAGTGATTGATTCTCTATTGTTGATTTGTTGATTGTAACCCGTGTGAAATGTCAGATATGTTAGATATCGAAGATGGATTCCAAGATTGATCATGTTGTTTTGAATGCACTCAATTATGCTATTTGGGCACTAGATATGGAGACTCTACTAAAAAGAAAAGGGATCTGGCAATGTATATTTGAAGGATGATTAAGTAAAGTTTTTCATTGATAGAAAGAAGGATGAGGCTATTGGGCTCATCATGACCTACATTTCTTAGGAGATTTTCTTTCACACAAGAGAGATCCACTTCCCTCATGAAATCTAGAATAAGTTGAAGTCTTTGTTAAACAAAGTCAATGAAATTCAAGTTATTCAATTGGAGAAAGAGTTTATCTCTCTTGATCCTCATTCCTTTGAAAGGATTGAGGACTATTTGGCACATGTTAAAGAGATGTAGTTGAAATTGGGTGAATGTGGGATGGATTTTCATAAGAAAGATGGACAACTCATCAAGATGGTCTTGATGAATCTAAAAATACCCTTTGACATGTTCTATTCCACATTTTAGACAAATTGGCAGACATGCAAAGAATATGGTAAGGACTATACCTTCGATACTTTCTATGGCTTATTGATTAATGATCAACATATGTTTCTTGATGTAGGGAAGCTTGGTGCTAAACATAAAGATCACTTGCTCAAGGGAAAAGGAAATATGAATTATAAGGAAAGAGGATTCTCTAATGCTCTTGTACGTAGACTATAATGTCTTGACCAGAAAACTGAAGTGAAGAATGATGAGACAATGTCCACATGAAAGAGTAGAAAGAAGAAAACCTGTAAGTACTTGGAAAGTATAGACATGTGGAGAAACATTGTTGGAAGAAGAGTGACGATTTAGAAGTGAAGGTTAAGAAGATTGAAGGAGATGTGTCGATTGTTCATCAATTGATCGATAATTTTATCTTCTAATTCAGAACCTCTCAAGTATTAATTTCTCACACCTCTAACAATGAGTGGGTAGTCTATTCTTGGTGCACTCACCATATGAGCAAAGATGCTTCTCTATTTTCTTCCCTGGATAAATATGTCAAACGAAAGATCTATGTAGCTGATTATTTTTTTGTTGACATTGTCAGCCATGGTGATGTTCCTTGTTGACATGGAATAATTGTCGGTGTATATCACGTACCTAATCTGAGTGAAACTCTCTTGTCAATTTCAGAGTGGATGCAGACTGGTAAAATTGTTTAGTTTTGTATAGATTAGTTCTTTCTTTGTGACACGAAAAATGATACGTCGATTATTTTCAAAGGGTTTCTAACTTCAAAGAATGGACTGGATAGGTTTTGTGACCTACCTCGACCAGATCCTGGACCGATTTCCCTCATTGCAAAGACTGATGAGAAAAGTATAATTTGACATGAATGACTTGGACACCTAAATTTTCGAAGGTTGAAGTCGATGGCCATAGAGAATATGGTTGTTGATATTCCCAAAGTTCTTCCACTTGATGGAATCTGTAAAGGATGTGTGTTGGGAAAGCATCATCAGACAAATTTCGGCTCTAGCAAAGCGTGGAAAGCACAAAAACCCACTGGAGCTGGTTCACAATGATCTCTATTATATTAATCAACCTACCTTATCGGGTGAAAATTATATTTTGACCTTTATCGATGATCTCTCTAGATTTACCTAGGTCTATTTCTTGAAAAATAAGAGTTATGTCTTTGAAAAATTCAAGGAATTTAGTGCATTGGTTGAAAAGCAATGCAGTCGACCTATAAAGTGTTTGAAATATAATAATAGTGGAGAGTATGTGGATTGACAGTTTAAATAGTACCTTACTAGATCTGGTATTTCATGGAAGAGGTATGTCCCTCATACTTCTCAACAAAATGGTGTAGTAGAAAGAAAGAATCTGACTTTGGTCGAAATGACTCATTTTCTTTTGCAGGTCAAAGATTTGTTGACTTGTTTTTGGGTTGAGGTTGTTTATTTTGCCAACTACCTCCCAAATCGTATTATGAATTGAGCTGTTAATTTTGTAACTCTAGTCGAGAAATTGTGTGGAAATAAGTCCTCAATCAAACACCTTAGAATACTTTGTTGTATTACTTGGGCTCATATTTTGGAGGATTGCAGGAAGAAATTGGATGAAAAGAGTCATGCTTGCATCATGATGGGGTACTCCAAAGAATTTAAAGCCTATCTATTATTTGACCCTGTCAAACGACATATCATTATCAAAAGAAATGTGTGTTTTTATGAGAAGTCTGTAGGAATTGATTTGTTGAATGCTTCCTCTAGTTTTTTATAGGATAATTCCTTTAATATTGTTTCTAACATTGCTTGTTTCGTTTTTCAGCATTTTGACAAAACAGTTGAACTTTGTTCCTATTTTAATAAGGCCATCAACCTATGTTCCCAAGTCAACTAGATATTCAATATATATTTTGACTAATCCTATGTGTCGTTCAATTGAAACTGTTCCTTCTTATGATTGAACATCTGCAATGGATAGTCTCTTTGTCGACTACAAAATATGAGTATTGTGGCGTCTTTAATGCAGAAATAGAGGTAGTTTGGATTTTCCAACTCTTGGGTTTACTTAGGTTTCTTATTCAAGCCTCGATCGCTATCCATTTTGACAACCATAGTGCAATTGAGGTTGTTGATAATCCTTTTGCACAAAGTAAAATGAATCATGTTGAAATTTATCTTCACTACTTGAGACAGTTGGTTCAAGAGAAGATTATCACTCTTGTCTATTGCAAAATTGACGATTGGATTTTCGATATCTTTATTAAACCATTTTTTGAAGCTAAGTTTGTTAAGCTATGTAATATGATTGGGATTCAGGAAGATGGAATTATGGGGGGGTGTCATGATGACATAATTTCACCTCCTAAATCTCCAAAACCGTGTGTTGATGGGGGGGTGTTGGAACCTTAGGTTCTGATGATTCATCCAAGTTATACTAGAGACATTTGATCGGTTAGTCGACTAGCAGTTGGAAATAATCGGTTGGGTGGTCTCCTAGGCAGTTAGTCAGGTGGTTAACTAGATAGTCAATCAAATAATCGATTAACAGTCTGATATAATCGGTCGATGAATCAACCATCTGAGCAATTGACTAAGTGTTGTACGACTGGATGGTTGAGTCGACTTGGTAAGTCAACTATCCAACACACCAATGTAGATTTGTCAGAATTCATTCCAACCATATACATTTATATGTGGACAAGATCTTCCCAATTTCAAGGAAATTGGTTAGATTCAAAAACTATAAATAAAGGACCCTAAGGGTCAATCTAGTGTGTTAAATGTATGTTTAACAAGTGATCTTTGTATCTATCATACATTGTGATGTATTGATCACAATGCACTGTGCTCAAGTGTTGAACAACGTATTTAGACACCACCGATCTTCTTTGAATCTTTTTACTCATCGTTTATTCTGCAGATTTTGTTATTGTTCCTCTCATGGTTACACCCAATCCACAACACTTCAATAAGACTTTTCTTTTTGGAATTTGATTCCTCAATAAAATTCATAGGAATAGTTCTCATGCAATAAGGCAGACCATTGGCATTTACCAACAAATAACTTAGTGAGGGACAATTGGAAAATTCCACCTATGAAAAAAAAAATGTTTTCTATCCTACACACTATGGATATTTGGCATCCCTACTTGCTTGGGAAATGTTTCTAGATTAAAATTGATCATCATAGCCTCAAATACTTTCTAAAGAAAAAGATTTCATCACTAGAGAAATAAAAATGGGTTACCAAAATGTTAGAATATGATTATGAGATCATTTTTAAGAAGGGAAAGGAGAATGTGGTAGTCGATGCTCTTACTTGAAAATATGAAGAGGAAGGGTTCCTCTTTTCACTTTCCTTCATTATACCAGATTGGTTCAATTAAGTAAACAACAAATGGTTCACGGATCATAATATTGTTGACTTGATCCAACATCTTCAACAAAATTCCAATGCATCCCAGTGATACACTTGGTACAATGATGAGCTCCACTATAAATGGAATCTATATTTAATCAAACATTCCAACTTTGAATCAAATATACTATCTGAACTCCATGCATCACCAACAACTGGCCATTATGGATTTCATAAAACATATGAATGGATCAAACGTTCATTCTTTTGGGAAGGCATGAAGAAGGAAATCCACACTTTTGTGATTGAATGCAATCGTTACCAATGCCATAAGGGAGAAACAATGAAAAATACAAGTGAACTACAAGCTTATCTATTATTCCTTCTATATGGACATACATTTCTATGGACTTCATTGTGGGGTTACCCAAATTTCACAATACATTTTTCATCATGGATGTGGTTGAATACCTTTCCAAATATACTCATTTTTGTGCCCTCCAACACCCTTTTAAAGCTTCTGCAGTTTCTAAAGTATTCATGGATAGCATCATCAAACTACATGGTATGACACAATCTATTGCCACAAATTGTGATCCCACTTTCACTAGCAACTTCTGGAAATATTTTTTTTGGCTCTGGGGCACTTAGTTGCACTCTACATTGCCTATCATCTGCAAAATGATGGTCAAACTGAAGTTGTCAACAAGTGTTTGGAATCCTATTTGAGGTGCTTTACTTCCGAATGGAAGTCCCAATGGGTTTAGTGGTTACGCCTAACAAAATGGTGGTACAATACAACTTATCATGGTGCCACTCACATGACCCCCTTAGAGGCTTCCTATGGCCAAAATCCTCCATGAGTATTATCTTACTTACCAAGAATCTCCAAGGTACAAGAGGTCGACAAAACCCTTACAAATTGGGATGATATTATCTACACTCTCAAAGATAATATGGTCATGGATCAAAATCAAATGAAGAAATAAGTTGATCAAAATTTCTCTAAATGCCATCTTGAATAAGGGGATTAGGTGTTCCTTCATCTGTAATCGTACAAACATACCTCCCTCAAACAAGACCACCACCAGAAGTTTGCTCCAAAATTTTATGGCCCCTATAAGATCCTCAATCATATTGGTCTAGTGGCTTACAAATTAGAACTTTTGAGCCACTCTAAAATCCATCCCATCTTTCATGTTTTTTGCTTAAAGAAAATGGTTGGATCTAATTGTCATGTTCAAACTAGCCTTTCTGAATTGTATGAAGAAGGTTCGATTTGCTTGTAGCCTAAGGTCATCCTAGAAAAATGAGAGTGTTGTCTCTTCCAACACACTATAAAGGAAGTCCTAATCCAATGGAAGGATACACAACTGGAGGATGCCACATGGGAACCAATAGCTATTCTACAACACTTCCATCATCGCCAAGATTGAGGACAATGCTTCATTTTAAAGGGTAAGGCGTGTTAGGGTCCTAACCTCCCTAATCCTCTAAGTAGATAGATAGGTTACTATGTATTGATATGTATGGAGTCCATAAATAGTAAATAAGGCTCATGTAAAGTGGAAAAACAATTATAGTAAGAGGGATTACTAGAAGGATCTACCTACTAGAAAGTTTCTTCTCTAGAATGTTCATAGGAGGTAGAAAGTACCATAGAAAGATGTACAAGCATTGTAAAATATGTCTTAGAAATCATTTGTAATCTAAGCTCTACTCCATTGGAGGTTTCCACTTCGAATATGAAAGTGAACATTGCATCCATATCAATAAAGGTATAATATTCTAGTTGATTATGATTATTTTGTTTGCAAATCTATTTCTTTCAGTAATAGATCTGAGTAATATCTATAATTTATACTTTGAATAATTCTAATTGGCACATAACATATTGTTGGTTTCTTGACATAACCCCCAAACATATGTGATATTTTGAGTTCCTTTGGGGGCAAAGAGGATCATTCTCACTCTTATATTCCCTAAGTTTCCTTTAGAGGTCTCATCGTAAAAAAATAGTCATTGTTGTTTGGTATACTAACAAGTGGCTTATTCCTTTGTCCAAGTATAACTTCATTAACTTTGAGGACATTTTTCATGGTCCTTCACAAATTTTGGGTGCTTGAGATAGCAATGGGTCAAGCCAAGACTTTTCTTGGGTGGCATAGAGGTGATGAACTTTGTCTCTAATTCGTTTAACAATAAGATATTTACTTTGAGCATCAATGACTTTGTCCGTAAAGATGGCATGGTTTTTGGCTAGCTAGATCTTCCAAGATAAGAATTTTTGTAGATCTATCCAAACTATGGCCATAGTGCCTTTGAGCCTACTAGGCTTGTCTTGAGTATTGCTTCACCCAATATATTTGTAGTTATTTCTAGTTTTGAGGGAGGTTTAAATTTGGCACCACCCTCTTTACCACCAATTGTCATACCTTCTCCATCTCTGTGCATTCCAAAAACTGTGCTTGATAGTCTCCTAATGGGATTTTTGTAGCACATATCTCAAAGGCCTAATGACTTCTCTCCTCATAAATTTTTAGTAGTAAATAACTTGTCGTGCACTAGCAACTAGAGAAATATTTGGATTTTAGGGAGGTTGTCCTTATGTGAAACTTTATTTCATATTTTTAATGGAGTTCACAAGTTTTTCTTTCTAGAGATTAGAGCTTCATATTCTTTCTTGACTCAGTAAGTTCATCCCTTGACATCCCAGTCTTGTTCATCATCCACATCTTTTTCGATTGTGGCTTACCCTTTGAGGGAGTCAAAGAATTGTTGCTAGGTAGGTTAGACGTGAGGAGGGGATTGGAGGAGGACTTAAGAGACCCACCCTTAAGAAAGGGGGTGTCCCAAAACAGACAAGTCCGTTGTGAATATATGGATGTTTTCAAGGCCAACCAAAGTTGTAGTTGTTGACATAATTTGAAACATGATAATGGATTGGGACAATTGATTTTGTTCTCCTAGATTGATATATGAGCACTATTTCTATGGATCTAGCATAGAAAGGATTGGATGAGAGAGGTTGGTTCTTGTAATAACTTCCACATAGGGGAGGAATTAGTGTTTTGGAGGGATTTGTCTAAACAAGGATTCATTTCTACTCCATGAAAGTATTTCCCAATTATTTCTTATTTCCACTAGGTTGCATTTCTTGAGATAAGGTTCCAAGAAATTTTGGCTCCCATTGCTATCCCTAGAAGGCTCAGGTCTCTAATTGCTAGTCCCCCCCACTTAGGTGTGGCTCTTAGGATGCTCTACTTGATAAGGTGATATTTCTTCTAATTGGATTTCTTCTTTCCTTCCAAAGGAAGCTACGAGGGAGGCTAGTGACTTCCTTCATTATCTGTGTAGGGGTAAGAAGAACAAATTGAAGATAATTTGGGAGCAAGGATAAAAAATATTTGATTAGTTTTAGCCTATCATGGAGATTAAACCACCATGTTCCCCATGAATATATTTTTACCTTTGATTTTGTGAATCACTGGCATCAAATCCATTGTTCTATGCAATTGGAGGGCATGGGGACACCCATATATTTAAAAGTTCTCTACTACAGCTCCAAAGAGAAAGCCAAAGTTCTTTCTATTTGACTCAAAATTATAGCATGGATAAACATCCATATAATTCACACTTAACCTTGTTGAGACTCCCACACAATGCATCCAATAACTCTTCCATAAAGCTTTGAATATTCTTATTACATTGATTGAAGCCCCTATAAAAAGTAGTCTACCATTTGTGGATTGGGAGTGAATTACAACCTTTATTCCTCTCTTCACTTAGATTCCATGGAGGAGGACCTTGCCTCTGGTGTCTTCTAGCACCCTCCCCGTGGATTCTACCATTAGGATATACAAGGAGGGGAGAGCGCAAGCCTCCTATTTTCTACCAAGAGTACTAGACCTTGTAAAGCACAATCCTATGGATGTGGAATCCAAAAGGTTGTGCAAGTTTTCTATGGAAAATACTCACTAATAAACATTCTCTAAGATTGATCATAAATGGAGTGTATTCCCCATGAGTGTTCTCTTTCAAAACATCTATGTAGTATGTGATGAATGTTTATGAGATTGATTGTTTGTTTCTTATTTTGGTAAATACTTGATAAGGAAATAAATCTAGGCAGTTCCAAGGGTTAACTCAATTGGTTGTTGTCATTGTTGCCAAGACTGCATCGATAGTCAAGCACATTATACTGGCCCTTGGTTTGATTCCTGTGGGGTTTGACGCACTAAGTCTACGCCACCTGCTTTACATTGGGTACCATCCTCAGAATGGGGGGAAACTTGTTCTAAAGCTTCCCAAAGTTTTATTTCCAAGAAAAAAAAGGAAATAAATCTAGGTCATGATATTCATTAGGCATAGTCATTTTTGTTTTAACAATATATGTGGTTTAGATACATTGGATTGTTTTGACTTCCCGACCACTGGAAAATGAACCATTGAAGCAATATGAAGAATTATTATGACTTAGAACTGAGGAGATAATTATAGATGATATCGATCAATATGAAGAATCATTATGAAGCAATATGAAGAATCATTATGACTTAAAACTCTGAAGATAATTATAAATCATATCAATCAATATGAAAAATCATTAACATAAAATTGTGAAGATAATTATAAATACTTATCTTATTAAATGATTAAAATAATTTAATAATTTATATATGAAACTATATATATTTATACATTGCAAAGTGATCATGAATGAATTGTAATAAACTCTCGTAATTCCTTGCTTATAAGTTGATAGGTAAAGTTGCATCAACTTGATCACCCTTCATTACTTTAAATGAAGGGCTTACTATATATCTCAATACATCTCAAAGATAAGATTATGCAAACTGGTCCAAAGGATTTTAAATTGAGGAAGACTAAGTGAATGGATGTTGATTCGTTGGATATACCATAATGATATGTTGATGTAGGGTCTATGACACATTAAAGACCATGTACATTGACACTAATAAGTACAAATGTGACCAGGAGGAAGAGTCAATCAAAGAAAGAGCTATGGTGGATATTGACTAAGGTTCTTTCCCACTGACACCCACGGATAAGAAGAGCTTTGTCATAGATTAGAACTACACCAAGGCACATGTGAATTTACCTAACTTTTGTTCATTACAAATTAGGGTGAATACATGTATATGAAATTTTACCCATTGACTGATTGTGAGAATACACCAGCTATGATGGATGTTGACTAAGGTTCACCCTAGGATAAGAAGAGCTTTGTCATAGATTGGAACTACACCAAGGCACATGTGAATTTACCTAGGGTGAATACATGTATATGAAATTTTACCCATTGACTCAATTGTGTGTGAGAATGCACCATTACCATGCTGGGAAGTTGGAACCCTCTTAGGATATTGACTTTGGTAAGTTCCAAGTTTAATCATTCAAAGATAAGTAGGGCTGGGATATTGAAACTTGCAAGTGAACCTCGAGATTGGAGATTCTCTTTTTTCTTGACTATTACACATGGACCATTATCGTTTTTCCAACCTTGCAACTGGACCCTCGAGATGCCCTTTTGACAGAAGGCTCGTGTATATATTGAATTGAAAGCTGGTAGCCGAGGTCTCATCAATCCATCACGGGACAAAAACATTGTAGCCACGCTCTGAGTAAAGAGACGGGGACAAAAACGTTGTAATCACGCTCTGAGGAATGGGCAGGGCAGATTTCTGTGAAACTTAGTTGTTGAGCATCTGGCACCTCCACCCAAAACAGCGACGGGACCTACTTTGTTGTCGACATTCTCACTGCTCTACCTTCCCTTCACGTGTATGTTTATTATTTACATCTACCACCTCAGTGACGCAACATGATCAAATACATCAAACGCAGTGAGCCTTAAATGTTACAGTTCTTCTAAAGGAGAGATCAGAGTGAGTCGTAAATGTTACCAAGTTCTTCTAAAGGACAGATCTGAGTGATCAGAGTGAGTTTTAAATGTTACAGTTCTTCTAAAGGAGAGATCAGAGAACCAGTGTTATCTGATCTGTCCTTCAGAAGAACTTCGTAAAACTTAAGACTCACTGCGTTCTCTGATCTGTCCTTCAGAAGAACTTGGTAACAGTGACGACTCACTCTGATCTTTCCTTTAAAAGAACTGTAACATTTAAAACTCACTCTGATCTGTCCTTTAGAATAACTTGGTAACATTTAAGACTCACTCTGATCTCTTCTTTAGAAGAACTAAGGGTGATCAATATATGCTTCGTTGCAGGGTGGATATTGCCAGTCACATTTAAGATTCACTGTGTTTGATCTGTCCTTTAGAAAAACTTAGTAGCATTTAAGACTCACTCTGATCTCTCCTTTAGAAGAACTGTAACATTTAAGACTTGTTGAGTTTGAAATATTTGATCATGTAGGGTCACTGAGGTAGTAGATATAAATAATAAACAAAGGAGTGGGTTAACTTGGGAGCAATTTTTCTTTTGGAATTATTTTTTCGACAGGTCCTTTTGCAGCTTGCTTTTAAATTTTCGGTTAATCTAGAATTTTGATCAATTTTCTGAGTATTTGGGTTGGTTTAAAATGAAACAAAACCACTAAAGCAAGATTCTAAAATACATGGAACCCCTGAAAATCTGGCCTAATTCAAACCCATTTTTTTTTTGCCTTAAAAAGCGAAACTCGAAAAAAACTATTACTCCCAAATTAACCTACTCCATAAACATACACGTGAAGAGAAGGTGGAGCAGTGAGACTGAGAATGTCAACGACAAAGTAGGTACCTGTTTTGGATGGAGGTGCAAGCTGCTGAACAACTAAGTGCGACAGAAATCTGCCCTTCTCTTTACTCAGAGCGTGAGTACAACGTTTCTGTCCCCGTCTGTTTACTCAGAGCGTGACTACAACGTCCTTGTTCCCGTGATGGATTGATGAGACGGCGGGTACCAACTATCAATTCAATATATACACGAGCCTTCTGTCAAAGGGGCATCTCAAGGGTCTGGTTGCAATGTTGGAAAAACGATAATGGTCCATTTGTCAAGATCAAAGAATCTCCAATCTGGAGTCCACTTCCAAGTTTCTGTATCTCAGCCCTAGGTCTCTTTGAATGACAAACCATGAAACTTACCAAAGTCAATATTAGAAGAGGGGTTCACAACTTGTAATGGTGTATTTATCAAATATAATATAAAAATTTCATAAACAGGTATTCTCCTCTATTGAGCTTTCATAACTTTTCTTAAAGGAAGTAAGTTCACATGTGCCTATAACAAGCCCTTCCTATCGCTAGGTGCCATTGAGAAAGAACTTTTTCAAGATCCATCACAACGGTTTCTTTCATCGACTCTTGCTCTCTGTCACATTTGCACCAACTAGTGCCAGTGTGGCCTTTAATGTGTCATCTACCGTATATCAATGTATCATCACCCTATATCATCACTATGGCACAACGAACAAAACAACATCCATTAATTCAATTACGCTTCCTTAATTTTAGAATCTTTGGACTAGTTAGTTAATGTGCTTAACCCTATGGGAATTGAAACATGGACATGCACAATTCATGGGCATGCACAATTGCTCAATTATGAGTGATAGTGTACAAACCAATTGAGCAAACCCTTTAGGTTATCTAGATTTTTCTTATTAATCATTTAACAAAATAAGAAACAAACAATCAATCTCATAAACATTCATGAGGCAATACATAAATATGTTTAAGGAGAACCCTCACGGGGAATACACTTCATTTATTATCAATCTTAAAAAATGTCGATCAATGAGTATTTTCCCCAAAAAACTTGCATGACTTTTGGGATTCCATATCCGTAGGCTTGTGCTTTACAATGTCTGGTTTTCCTGGTAGCAAAGATGAGGCTTGTGCTCTCCCCCTTTAAATATATCATGATGGTGAAATCCATGGGGAGGGAAGTGGAAAATGCTAGAAGCAAGGTCCTCCTCCACAGAATCTACATGATGGGAGGAGTGAACGCTGTAATTCACTCCCAATTTGTAAATAATAGACTACTTCTGGGAGGGGCTTCAATCAACATAATGGGAATTTTCAAAGATATTATGGAGGATTTCCTAGATGCATCGAGTGAGACTCTCAACAAGGATAAGTGTGAATTGTATGGATGGTGTACCTATGCTAGAATTTTGGGTCGAATAGAAAGAACTTTTGGTTTCTCTTTAGAGCCTACAATAAAGAACATTCAAATATCTAGGTGTTCCCATTGCTCTCCAATCGAATAGAACAATTGATTGGACTCTAGTGATTCACAAAATCAAACCCAAAATCTCTTTGTGGGGAACATGGTGGCTCAATCTCCATGACAATCTAAACCTAATCAAGTTTGTTTTGTCCTTGCTCCCAATTTATCTTTGATATGTTCTCTTTGCCCCTATACAGTTAATGAAGGAAGTCATTAGCCCCCTTTGCAACTTCCTAAGTTGGAAGGATGGGAAGAAATTTGATAGGAAGAAATATCACCTTGTCAACTATAGCAACGCAAGACCCACCACTAAGTTGGGGGGGACTAGTAATTAGAGATCCAAGCCTTTTAGGGCTAGCAATGGGAGCCAAAATCACTTGGAACCTTATCTAAAGACACACAACATAGTGAAAACAAGAAATAGTTGGGAAATATTTTCATGAAGTATAAATGAATCCTTGATTGGACAAAGTCCTCTAGAACACTAAGGTCTACTTCTTTTGGAAACTATTATGATCATTAACCCCTCTCATCCAATCCTTCTTATTTAGAGCCCTCACAATGAATGCAATTACTATTGGGTATGTGTTATATTCTTTGCATGACTAGACCTAGTGTTTTTCATTGCATTGGGCACATGGGGGGGTCACAAAGGGGTGGGAGCCCCCTTGCATGGGGGTTTGGGGGTAGCGCCCCTGGAAAAAAATGGTGTCTTTTGCATCCGTTTTTAGTGGTTTTTCAACACATGGTTTTTCGTGAATGGTTTTCTAATTCTGGTTAAGGAATTAAGATTGTTGACTAATACAAGTCAATGGATTAGGGGTTTTGTATGCCGCAAGATCATATATATATAGTATTGTATTGTATTGTAAACAATGAAGATATGATGAATAGAAGATTAGAGATGTGAGTCTAAATAGGTTGTTGGTTTTCCCGATTTGGGTTTATAGGGTAAAATATCTGTGTAATGTGTGTGTGTGTGCCATTGTATATTTTCTGTTTTTATTAAGAACCTATTTGTAGTAATTTATTGTACGAGGTTAAAATCTACATTTGGTATCAGAGTTGTTATTGGATCTAGGGGGATGCCTTTTGTGGCTAAGGGTTTGGCTCAAGTATGCGATAAATCTTGTTACAGTGGGAGATTTGTGGCTAGTCATTCAAAAATAGAAATCGATAAATTTAATGGGAAAATTTTTGAGTTGTGGAAGCTCAATATGGAAGATTTGTTGGTGGACAAAGATCAGTGGATTGTTGTGGATCCAGGTACTATACCTACATGAACGTTAACATAAGATTGGTTAAAGTTGGATCGAAAGATGAAAAGCACAATATGATTGTCTCTCTCATATTCAATATTATTGAATGTGCCATAGGAGAATACAACCAAGGATTTATGGAATAAGTTAGGGGCTTTGTATCAGTCTAAGCCCCTCGTAAACAAACTGCTCCTGCAGAAGCAACTGTACAACCTGAGGATGAAAGATGGAGACTCGAAGAGAGCATATGAACGCCTTCAATACAGTGGTAAGTCAATTATTATCTGTTGATATTAATATTTTTTATGAAGATAAGTGTATCAGTTTATTTTTCTCTTTACCAGACTCATGGGATGGTCTAGTTGTGGCCATAGGTAGTAATACAACCACTTTCAGTTTTGATGATGTGGTCTCATCCTTGTTTTCAAACGAGACGAGACAAAAAAACATGGAAGGATAGAACACATATGCCTTGTTTGCAAGAGGACACTCCCATGAAAGAAATAGATCAAAGTCCTCAAGTGGGAGATCTAAATCTCCCATAAAATTTGTAAAGGTGCATTAGAGATGTGGAAAAGAAGGGCACCACAAGAAGCAATGCAGATCCAAAAGTGTTGAGAGAGGGAAGGGATCTGATGATGCCCCTTCTACAGAAGAAAAATCCTTTGCAAAAGAGGGGGGAGATGTTTACTTGGCTTCTTCAAGCACACATGTAGACCATGAGGCATGGAAGGTTGAATCAAGTGCATCATTTCAAATGACTCCTCACATAGAGTGGTTTTGTGAATATGAAAGGTATGATGGAGGTGATGTTTTCCTAGGTGATGACTGAACAACAATAATAATAGGACAAGGAAAAGTCGTGTTGAATTGATGAGACGATGGGTACCAACTATCAATTCAATATATACACAAGCCTTCTGTCAAAGGGGCATCTCGAGGGTCTGGTTGCAATGTTAGAAAAACGATAATGGTCCATTTGTCAAGATCAAAGAATCTCCAATCTGTAGTCCACTTCCAAGTTCTTGTATCTTAGCCCTAGGTCTCTTTGAATGACAAACCATGAAACTTACCAAAGTCAATATTAGAAGAGGGGTTCACAACTTGTAATGGTGTATTTATCAAATATAATATAAAAATTTCATAAATAGGTATTCTCCTCTATTGATCTTTCATAACTTTTCTTAAAGGAAGTAAGTTCACATGTGCCTATAACAATCCCTTCCTATCGCTAGGTGCCATTGAGAAAGAACTTTTTCAAGATCCATCACAACAGTTTCTTTGATCGACTCTTGCTCTCTATCACATGCACCAACTAGTGCCAGTGTGGCCTTTAATGTGTCATCTACCGTATATCAATGTATCATCACCCTATATCATCACTATGGCACAACGAACAAAACAACATCCATTAATTTAATTACGCTTCCTTAATTTTAGAATCTTTGGACTAGTTAATGTGCTTAACCCTATGGGAATTGAAACATGGACATGCACAATTCATGGGCATGCACAATTTGCTCAATTATGAGTGATAGTGTACAAACCAATTGAGCAAACCCTTTAGGTTATCTAGATTTTTCTTATTAATCATTTAACAAAATAAGAAACAAACAATCAATCACATAAACATTCATGAGGAAATACATAAATGTGTTTAAGGAGAACCCTCACGGGGAATACACTCCATTTATTATCAATCTTAAAAAATGCCGATCAATGAGTATTTTCCCCAGAAAACTTGCATGACCTTTGGGATTCCACATCCATAGGCTTGTGCTTTACAATGTCTGGTTTTCCTAGTAGAAAAGATGAGGCTTGTGCTCTCCCCCTTTAAATATATCATGATGGTGAAATCCATGGGGAGGGAAGTGGAAAATGCTAGAAGCAAGGTCCTCCTCCACATAATCTACATGATGAGAGGAGTGAAGGCTGTAATTTACTCCCAATTTGTAAATAATAGACTACTTCTAGGAGGGGCTTCAATCAACATAATGGGAATTTTCAAAGATATTATGGAGGATTTCCTAGATGCATCGAGTGGGAATCTCAACAAGGCTAAGTGTGAATTGTATGGATGGTGTACCTATGCTAGAATTTTGGGTCAAATAGAAAGAACTTTTGGTTTCTCTTTAGAGCCTACAATAAAGAACATTCAAATATCTAGGTGTTCCCATTGCTCTCCAATCGAATAGAACAATTGATTGGACTCTAGTGATTCACAAAATCAAACCCAAAATCTCTTTGTGGGGAACATGGTGGCTCAATCTCCATGACAATCTAAACCTAATCAAGTTTTTTTTGTCCTTGCTCCCAATTTATCTTTGATATGTTCTCTTTGCCCCTATACAATTAATGAAGGAAGTCATTAGCCCCCTTTGCAACTTCCTAAGTTGGAAGGATGGGAAGAAATTTGATAGGAAGAAATATCACCTTGTCAACTATAGCAACGCAAGAGCCACCACTAAGTTGGGGGGACTAGTAATTAGAGATCCAAGCCTTCTAGGGCTAGCAATGGGAGCCAAAATCACTTGGAACCTTATCTAAAGACACACAACATAGTGAAAACAAGAAATAGTTTGGAAATATTTTCACAAAGTATAAATGAATCCTTGTTTGGACAAAGCCCTCTAGAACACTAAGGTGTACCTCTTTTGGAAACTATTATGATCATTAACCCCTCTCATCCAATCCTTCTTATTTAGAGCCCTCACAATGAATGCAACTACTATTGGGTATGTGTTATATTCTTTGCATGACTAGACCTAGTGTTTTGCATTGCACCGGGTGCATGGGGGGGTCACAAAGGGGTGGGAGCCCCCTTACACAGGGGTTTGGGGGTAGCGCCCCTGGAAAAAAAATGGTGTTTTTTGCGTCCGTTTTTAGTGGTTTTTCAACACATGGTTTTTCGTGAATGGTTTTCTAATTCTAGTTAAGGAATTAACATTGTTGACTAATACAGGTCAATGGATTAGGGGTTTTGTATGCCGCAAGATCATATATATATATATATATATATATATATATATATATATATATATATATATATATATATTNATATATATATATATATATATATATATATATATATATATATATATATATATATATATATATTATTGTATTGTATTGTAAACAATGAAGATATGATGAATAGAAGATTAGAGATGTGAGTCTAAATAGGTTGTTGGTTTTCCCGATTTGGGTTTATAGGGTAAAATATCTATGTAATGTGTGTGTGTTTGCCATTGTATCTTTTTTGTTCTTATTAAGAACCTATTTGTAGTAATTTATTGTACAAGGTTAAAATCTACATTTGGTATTAGACTTGTTATTGGATCAAGGGGGACGCCTTTGTGGCTAAGGGTTTGGCTCAGGTATGTGATAAATCTTGTTACAGTGGGAGATTTGTGGCTAGTCATTCAAAAATAGAAATCAATAAATTTAATGGGAAAATTTTTGAGTTGTGGAAGCTCAATATGGAAGATTTGTTGGTGGACAAAGATCAGTGGATTGTTGTGGATCCAAGTACTGTACCTACATGAATGTTAACATAAGACTGGGTAAAGTTGGATCGAAATATGAAGAGCACAATATGGTTGTCTCTCTCATATTCAATATTATTGAATGTGCCATAGGATAATACAACCAAGGATTTATGGAATAAGTTAGGGGCTTTGTATCAGTCTAAGCCCCTGGTAAACAAACTACTCCTACAGAAGCAACTGTACAACCTGAGGATGAAAGATGGAGACTTGAAGAAAGAGAATATGAACGCCTTCAATATAGTGGTAAGTCAATTATTATCTGTTGATATTAATATTTTTGATGAAGATAAGTGTATCAGTTTATTTTTCTCTTTAACAGACTCATGGGATGGTCTGGTTGTGGCCATAGGTAGTAATACAACCACTTTAAGTTTTGATGATGTGGTCTCATCCTTGTTTTCAAATGAGACGAGACAAAAAAACATGGAAGGACATAACACATATGCCTTGTTTGCAAGAGGACACTCCCAAGAAAGAAATAGATCAAAGTCCTCAAGTGGGAGATCTAAATCTCCCATAAAATTTGTAAAGGTGTGTTAGAGATGTAGAAAAGAAGGGCACTACAAGAAGCAATGCAGATCCAAAAGTGTTGAGAGAGGGAAGGGATCTGATGATGCCCCTTCTACAGAAGAAAAATCCTTTGCAAAAGAGGGGGGAGATGTTTACTTGGCTTCTTCAAGCACACATGCAAACCATGAGGCATGGATGGTTGACTCAAGTGCATCATTTCAAATGACTCCTCACATAGAGTGGTTTTGTGAATATGAAAGGTATGATGGAGGTGATGTTTTCCTAGGTGATGACTCAACAAAAATAATAATAGGACGAGGAAAAGTCGTGTTGAAGCTCATGGATGGTAGGATTAAGCACTCCCTAGTGTTATGCACATCACATTTGATTTCTATAAGAAAAATGGATGATGGAGGGGTAAAAACAATGTTTGAGAAAGAAACCTACTGAATGGTTTGAGAATCAATTGTGTTGTTGAAGGGAGTTCAGATTGGAACTCTGTATAAGTTGCAAGGAAGCACTATTAGTGATGGGTGAAATAATTGCATTGTTCCTAAGATTGGAGCTAAAGAAGATAAAACTCCTACAATCTCTGGAGAAAAAGACTATGTTGTGGCATCAAAGACTGGGGCATATTGGAGAGAAGGGCCTTTGAGTACTACATGGTAACTGTATGGTTAAAGGTATGTCTAATTTCTCTCTGGATTTTTATTTATGTGAACATTGTATATATGGAAAGTAGAATCGAGAAAGATTCCCCTCTGGTGCAATGAGGGCAGAGACAATTTTATAGTCGATGCATAGTGATGTGTTTGGACACGTGTCAGTTCCATCACTGAGAAAAATTGTGTATTATGTCTCATTTATAGATGAATTCTTGAGGAATACTTGGATTTGTTTCTTCGAGAATAAATATGAAGTCTTTGAAAAATTCAAAGAGTTTAAGCTCTTGTGGAGAATCATACCGATAAGAGAATTAAGTTGTTGAGGACGAATAATGGTGGTAAATTTTGTGGAAATGAATTCGAAAAATTCTATAAGAAGTGCAGTATGGCAAGGAAGAAGACTACTCCATATACACCTCAACATAATGGATTTTCAAAAAGGATGAACAAGGAGCTGATGGAAAAAGCAAGGTGCATGTTCAGTGTTGTCGAGTTAGGACAAGAATTATGGAAAAATGTAGTGGGTATTGCATGTTACATGTTCAATCAATCACCCTCATCGGAACTGGATGACAATAATTTACATGGGGTATGGAATGGTAAGAAATCCTCTCTCACACATTTCAGGGTCTTTGGCTGTGATTCCTATGTACACGTTCCAAACGAAAACAAGAGTAATCTAGATAAAAATGATGAAAAGTGTATCTTTATTGGGTATAAAGATGGTTTGAAAGGTTATAAGCTTTGGAACCCATAAATAAAAAGGTAGTGCATAGTCGAGATGTGGTATTTAGAGAAATCAATGATGTTGTCAAACAAAAATTCCTACCAAGGAAGGAAGAACCAAAGAAAACAAAGTTTGAGTTGAAGGATAATGAATCGAACTCTACAGAAGAACGAGAATCAAAAGAAGAATATCCTGATACTTCAATATTGAGGAGATCAATTCAGGATAGAAGGAAACCAGAAATGTATACTCCACCTGATTTCCTTTCAAATTATGCTTTGCTTATTACTGATGATGATCCTAGAACTGTTAGGGAGGCACTAGATTCAGAGGATGACAAACTATGGAAAAGGGCCACGGTGGAAGAAATGACAACATTAAATAAGAATGAGGCTTGAGAGCTAGTGGAATTTCCTATTGGAAGAAATCGCGTTGGAAACAAATGGGTGTTTAAGAAGAAGTTGAATGCGGAAGGTAAAGTGGAGAAATACACAACTCAATTAGTAGTAGAAGGTTATTCCCAAGTACAAGGAATTGACTTTGGTGAGATCTTTTCTCCTATTACCAAGTTAACTTCAATTAGATTTATTTTATTTGTTGTTGTTGCTTTTGATTTTGAAGTAGAACAGATGGATGTAAAGACAAAATTCATACATGGGGATTTAGAATAATAAATCTACATGAAGCATCCAAAAAGTTTCTTTGTGAAGGGAAAGAAAGAGTTGGTATGAAAGTTGAAAAAGTCCCTATATGGGTTAGAACAATCACTAAGGATGTGGTATCACAAAATTGATACTTATATGTTGGGGCTTGGCTTCACAAGGAGAAAAGCATATTATTGTGTGTATATGAAATTAATCAGTGATCATATTATATGTGGATGATATGTTGTTGATAGGAAACGACAAGGAGATTATCTAGGATGTGAAAACTCAACTATACTCTAAGTTTTACATGAAGGATTTCGGTGCTGCAAATTTCATTTTGGGCATGGAAACTAAAAGAGATTGGGAAAACATGAAACTCTAGTTAAATCAAAGGAAATATGTTGAGACAATATTGTAGAGGTTTAATATGTAGGAATGTAAACTGGTCAGGGTCCCTATTCCTATAGGTGTAAAGTTATATCTATATTAGTATCCCAAGACATAGGAAGAGGAAGAGGACATGTCCCATGTTCCATATGCTAGTGCGATTGGCAATTTGATGTATGAAATGGTCTATATTAAACTGGACATTGCACATGCAATGAGAGTTTTGAGCAGGTATATGTCAAAACTAGGGAAGGAGCATTGGACAACAATAAAGAGGTTTTTTAGGTGATTTGCATGGTACAACTAGTTATGGATTGTGCTACCAATGAAGACTAGGATTGGACAAAGTGTTGGACATACATGGGTTTGTTGATGCAGACTGGGTTGGAGATATGGATCACATAATATATGCACATGGGTACATGTTTAACCTGTTTGGAGGAGTAATCAATTGGATGAGAAAAATACAATCTCTAGTGTCATTCTCAACTACAAAATTTGAATATTTGGCAGCCACTCATGCAAGAAAGGAAGAAGTATGGTTATTGATATTATGTGTAGGTATTCGGTTGGTACAACAAGCTGTAAGGATAGATTATGATAGTTAGAGTGCAATCTTCCTAGTGAAGAACCCAACTTATCATTCAATGATAAAACATATTGATGTTCAATATCACTTTGTGAGAGACATGGTTGAAGAAAAGAAGGTGTTGTTGATGAAGGTGGACACTTTGAGAATGTTGTAGATTCATTAACAAAATTTGTGAGCATTGAGAAGTTCTCTTGGTGTAGAGGATCTATGGGTATTTCTACCTTGGATTGTTGACTATGTAACCTTGTAAACCTATGTATGCAAAGAAAACAACAAGTGGGATAATGTTATACTTTTTAGGCATTTTTTGCGTTTGTTTTCAATGGTTTTTCAGCACATGGTTTTCTTTGATGGTTTTCTAATTCTAGTTAAGGAATTATGGTTGTTGACTAATCCAGGTAAATGGATTATGGGTTTTGGATTCCGATGGATCATATATATATATATATATATATATATATATATATATATATATATATATATATATATATATATATATATATATATATATATATTA
>ML777366.1:273191-307977 GCA_009831015.1 Picea engelmannii | reverse complement strand
TATATATATATATATATATATATATATATATATATATATATATATATATATATATATATATATATATATATATATATATATATTGTAAACAATGAAGATATGATGAATAGAATATTAGATGTGCAACTCTAAACATGTTGTTGGTTTTCTCGATTTGGGTTTCCACGGTCAAATCTCTGTGTAACGTGTGTGTGCCATTGTATATTTTTTGTTTTTATTAAGAATTTATTTTAGTAATTTATTGTACACTGTTAAAATCTACAATTACTAACTTGATAAGAAATGTAATCTTAAAATGAAAAATCTAGCCTAAAAGGCCATATTTTTGGGTCAAAAACACCAAAATCAACCTCTAAATTGAAAAGTGGTGCTCCCATTATTTTAGGCAATTAAAATTACAACATTTTCTAACCATGGCCTTTAAACCTTGTATTGTTACGACCAAAAACCTTAAAATTGAGCCCCGAATAAAAAATGTGCGTTACTAATAACACCCCTTTTCTTTCCAGGGTTAAAATTATAACTTGTTTGAAACCATGGCCTTAATAGCAGGTATTGTCATTAGAAAAATCTTAAAATAAACCATCAAATTGAAAAGTGGTGTTGCCAGTAGCACCCTTTTATTTTCCAAGGTTAAAATTATGACTTGTTTGAAACAGTTTCGTTAACAACTGGTACCATTGCAATAAAAATCTTAAAATCAACCACCAAATTGAAAAACGATGCTACTAGTAGCACCCTTCTTTTTTGGGGGTATAAAACTACAATTTGTTTGAAACCATGGGTTTAAAAATTAGTATCATCTCAACCAAAATATTCAAATGAACCCCTAAATTGAAAAGAGGTGCTACTAGTAGCACCCTTTTTTTTCCAAACTTAAAATAACGACATTTTACAAACCATGGCCTTAAAAATCAAGACAATTACAAACAAAATCATAAAAAAATGAAAAAGAAAAAAAGAAAAAAAGGACAAATAAATTTTAAAAATTGAAGGAAAAAAAAAGATTTAATAAACACCAAGCCAGAGGAAAAAACAAAATTTTAAATAATCTTATAGAAAATATTTTAAATAAGAAGGTTCCTATAAGTAAGGGGTGTAACATCCCCGGTTTTAATCCCCACAAATTGTAATGTAATTGTATAAATGTAATTTAGGTTGGTGAGATGATATGATTGGGGAAAAAAGGCCATATTGATTAATATGGTTGAGGCCGAATTTTATATTATGAACATTTAAATAATTAATAAGAATAGTAATTATTGGTTGCGATACAAGAGGGATAAAAATGATGGGGAGGTTATGATTCCACAAGAGAGAGGGGTCAAAGGGGAAATTATTCATGGGTATTAATCCAACCCAAATTCGTGAATTATTATCATTGTGTAAAACTTATATTTTGTTGTTAAGTGTTCCCAAGGCCAATCATTAAACTCATGTAAGAGAGTGGGTGTGGGGAGTCATACCCCATAGTTAATGGAGAGCATGGGATGAATTACAATCATCTTTGGGAGGAGTGAGATTCAAGAAAGCAAGGGAAAACAAATGAAATTCGAATGCAGAAGGGGGACAATTTTTGCATGCAGATTTTGGGTAGCAAAGGAAGAGTTGAGTGTTGGGAAGAGCACCAACAATGTTGTTCTCGAAGGAAACCATTGTTTGGTTGTGTATTATGCTAGAAATGATGCCTATGTGCATGTAAAAACATGTGTTAAGCTTGTAGTGTGTTTCATGTTGAGGAAATGGCTCAAGAGCCTTGTGAAGGTTATTGTGAGAACCTCTAAAGTAATTGAGAGTTCCTGAAGCCCCTAGCTAAGAGATTCTTGTCCAATCGAGTGCATTGGAATTCGTGATAAACAAATGGTATAGCATGAGGGACTGTGAGCAGTGAAGGGGTTACATTCTTTGCATTGTGCAAGTTGTGGGGAAGAGAGAGAGTTGGTGGATTATAACTTGGGTTTTGGGGTTGTTGATTCTAAAGAGTGGACAACCAGAGGGCCATATCTCCTTGTGGACTCATAGCCTTAGCTCGAGGGTGACCTAATGTTGATATAATATGAATATAAACACCTATGGCTGGGAGGTTCATCCTTTGTATGCAACCAGTTGAATTACATTTATAAAAAAATAAGTGTTTTTGTTGTGTTATTTATGATTATTCCACTGTATAAATAATATCTAATTGTTGTGTTATGTTTTGTTGGGTTTTTTTTGCATTCATGAATTCATAAATGTTGTAGATGCATGGATAAATCAACATTTTGTTTTGTCATAATTTATATTGGCCTGTTTCCCTTGTTTTTTTTATATGTATGGAGAATATTTAAATTTGTATTTAACAGGCCAAGTCATCTTTTTAGTGAAGAGACTCAACATGGGTGTTGGGTATGTTACAGGGGGGAGAAGTAACACAATTACAAACTTAACAAGAACCATGACCTCAAAACTAGAACTATATCCCTTAAAACCCATGTTTTTGCATAAAAACATGAAAATCAACCCCAAATCAAAAAGTGGTGCAACTGGTAGCACCAGTTTTTATAATTGGGTCAAAATTATAACTTTTTTCAAGCATGGCCTTAAAAATCAAAATTTTTCTCAAAAAAACCTTAAAATCAACCCCCAATAGCACCATTTTTTCTAATCGGGTCAAAATTATAACTTTTTTCAAGCATGGCCTTAAAACATCAGATAGTTGCTCAGAAAAACCTTAAAATCAACACCTAAATAAAAAAGTGACGCTACCTAAAACAAAATGTATTTTCTAAATATTAAAATTATAGCTAATTATGACCTAATTGAAATTGTGACATTGACAACAAATCTCTATGCAAATAAAAAACCTAAAATCGGATCCTAAATGGTCACTTGAAAATTTATTTACTAACTTTTTTTTTTAATTTACATTAAAAAATAAATAAAGAGAAAGGAGACAATCTTCACAAATTTGTCTTTTTTTAAATGAAGAAAAAAAACACATTCAAAAAAATATATCAAACCCCAAATAAAAAAATATATATATTCAAAAAATACTTAAACTCCCTAAACTAAAACTTTATAAAAAAAAACATTAAATCTTTATATATATATATATATATATATTTCTGGTTAATAACTTAAGGTGGGCCTAGAATGCAACTGTTTTTAAAGACACCTTTGTGCCTTCAGAAGTGACTGCATCCATCACTTTAGGACAAGATGCAGAGTTCAAGGCAGAGTCGAAAGGGAAAATGTAGCAGAACCTAGTCCTACCAACGCTAGACTTAAGAATTCCCTCGGGGTATTTTAATGGGGCCTCTCAAGTCCATCCTCTAAGATGCGGTGTGAGGGTTGTTCATTTTTTCAACTAGTCTCATTATATATTTATGAGATATGCACCTGGTGGAGGGACAAATAACAAAGTTGAATTGATAGCTTAATGGACCCTCTTGGAGACAACTAAAGAGAAATATATGTGGAAGATGCAAGTGCTAGGTGACTCTAAGCTAGTGATCGATTGGGCTCAAGGAAAATCCAATATCCAAAATATAAATCTATCAAATATTACAAGGGACATCAAGCTTACCTTCCAGTCTTTTGAATGGTTTTCTTTCCACCACATTTTGAGGGAGTTGAACTCCAAAGCCGATGAGCTTTCCACGAAATATATCGATCTTCAAAATGGCTCCTTTGTTTATTACCAGTACCATGATAGGATGGAGACAAAAGTGATGGAATTTCACTTCTAGTATCCATGTACAACTAACAGTGGGGATTATTCTTCGTTGATGTTTTGTTTTGTTGAAATCCGTAGTGTAGATATTGCTTTGGTATCATAAAATTTTGTTTGTGAGAATATGTATGGTAGTAGGATGTAAATGTATAGTGTAGGTATGGTTCAGAAGGGTGTTTGCTCATGCAATTTTCAAAGAAGGTAATATGTATATTCTATTTTTGAAGATAAATATATATATATATATATATATATATATATATATATATATATATATATATTAATTTTATTTTTTAAAGTTTTTTAATATAAATTTTATTTCTTTTAGTTGTAATTTTAAGTTTTTTAAAGTATTTTTTTAATTTTGTATTATTTTTTTATTATAGGGTTTTTAATTTGGTTTATATATATATTTTTAATTTATTTTTGTGTTTTTTAACCTTTTAAATTTTTTTTTCCAGAAATGTTTTTTCCTTTTTAGATTTTTAAGTTTTTCTTTAATATATTTTTTAATACAAATTTACTTTTATTTATTTTTTTAAATTTCAATTCTTTTATTTTTCTTAGTTTTTAATTTTTCAAAAAAAATTTATATATATTTTTCTAAATATTTAAAAATAATGTTATTTAACTACAATTATTTTATATGTATTAAAGTAAAGGTAAAAAATGTGTTAAAAATGTTATTTTTCACTATATTTAAAAAGTATGGAACCATAAATTAATTAAAGAGACATAATTATATGAAAACTCTTAATTTCTAAAAAGTAAATGATATACAACATTTTTAACATTGAAAGAGCATGAAAAAATGATTAAAAACACTCTTGAAAAACAAAAATTGAAAATAGATGAAAAAATATGCATTTAGAAAAATAATGTGGATACATCATGGATAAGAAGATTTAAAATATCAAAAAACAACCTAAAAGGGAGGGGGGTGCTACCGGTAGCACAACTTTTTAAAACGAGGCAAAAAATGTGACCCCCCCAAAAATGAGAACTCCGTAGAGTTCTCGTTAAGTTGGTACCTATGTTAAGTTCGAGTGATGTTCAAAGGACCAAATCTGGAGATAAAGCCTTTAATATGGTCTAAATAATCTACTATGTGGATAGGGTTTCCTTAGTTGTTGCACCTTGAATCTTCATTGTGAATGATCATTCACAACAAATCATGAGATTAAAAGTGTTCCACGCGGGGAACATTTTAGGGGCTATATATTTCCCATGGGATAATTTTTCATTCTTTTTCCCCAAAAAATATTCACCAATTTCCATTTTTTCTAAAAGTGATTCACCCAAATTCTATAGAATAAAATTATTTTACCTTAAAAATAGCCCCAATTTACAAAAATATCGCCACACAATTTATAGTTTGCATATTAAGGACTAGTAAGATTCACCAATGTTTCTACATTTTGAGACAAATTTCAATCCTTAAAATTATCCTTGGTTCCATGACATGTTTTGTTGTGAATCTGTGAAAGTTTCTAGTGACCCAAGCTATCTGATCCATAATCAAATCTATAATGAATTAGCCAAGGTTTCAACTTTGAGCTAGATTATCATATCCATGTCTACTTCATATATTTAACCATGGATTAGAATGACCATTACTCAATATGATGTCAATGCAAGAATATCGTACACATTGTAAATCCAGCCAAAATATTTCACCCTATGTAGAGTAGATTCATCAAGTGGTTGGATGTCAAACCACTCAATGAAAACCAACTAAAATCAGTTGAGGGAGGAACATATATGGAGGATGGAGGTTTAGGGTTTCCACTACATACATATTGTGATAGCGCTGAGGGGGATTGGAGGTTAGGGAGATTATATGCATTCTTAGTCTAGAGGATGAAGTGATAGACTATTTAGATCATCTACTATAGGGCCAACAAATATGGGTCAACCCAAAGCCAAATACTCATGATACTAGGTTAGATCCACAAAAAACACACTTTTTGGGGGTCTAATCTTCTAGAAGAAGAGACAATTTCTATTATTGAGGAGTTGGAGCAAGCCTTGTCTGATTTGGTGTATGATATGGATATTTTACGATTGATAAGGGGATGGTTTCAGGTGATGTATTCACTATGAATCATAACTGTCGATCAAGAAACCGTATGAAGAATTGTGCTAGGACATATCTAGAGGACATTTGGGAATTATCCCAATGGACTACTGAGTACGAGGATTTGAGGAAATAAGTTAATATTTATGATGACACATCTACTCCAGAATAGATTTGTAATGACATTTCTCCATAGTTTTATGGCTAGGACACCATTTTCAAGCAACACATAGAGCTAGGTTTCATAGGAAATTAATTGGATTTTAATATCATGAGGGGATATGCAATTTTGGTCTCATATAATTTAGAGTTTCAATATGTAGAGGGTGAGAGGAAGCAAAATCAAAGTAAATGTGTCAAGAAGAATCATGAACTAGTCAATTTACTCTTGGGTGATAAGAAAATGCTAAAGGTATGGACAAAGAGGAACTTTGAACCTATTTTTGGTTATAATCCATGTTCCCTTTTATTGGTAAGAGGATGGATGCTCTGGAATTTCTAGAGTCTGCGAGATGTTGAAAATTTCCTACATAAAAGATGAAAATGGGGAGCTCAACTAATGTATCTTAAGAAATGGCATCTCATTTTCTATGTTAGATCTGCAAGATTGGATATTTTTCTAGTTTAGGCAAAGATTCTGGGGCTTTCATTGGTTTTTTGGTTAGAAGGAATTTTTGAGGAAATTGGGAAAACACTTGGCACTTATTATGATCTGAACATGTTTTTCAAAGACATTGGTTACGTGGTTATTGCTCATATGCTAGTCAGCTTGGACAATAACAAAGGTTTGGCTGAAACAATGTATATTATGAGTGGATCAAACTAGTATTGCTTGAAAATAGACTATGAAGGCATACCCTTTATATGTGGTGGTTTTCATTTCTATGGATACTTAGTAGCTAATTTCTCTCACTTCCAAAAAGAATGTTTGGACATTGAATTCATTTCCATAAGACAAAGAGGATGGCCCAGTGGGGAGGAATATAAATTTGAGGATGAAGCTAAATATAAGGGAAACTGGGATTGCATATTTTCCAAAGGAGGGGATTATGGGAGCAGTATCACAATCATCAGATGCCATCCATATTAAGGAATAAGTAGTGAACACATCCAATAAAACAAAGGAAGACACACCTATTTTGGGTAAGATTACATTTTCTCCTTCTTTGGATAAAAGGAAATCTCATGAAAAACTCATTTTTGGGACATGGGGTTCAAATGGTGGAAATACGAATACTAAAATTATAGAGGATTTCCTACATAGTCTCTCAAGAATAGATATCCGTAACCCTCTTCCACTTATCCCTATTCCTTGGGTAGAAGAGGGATCGATTGATCAAGGGACCTGAGGATTAAATCCCTTGACCATCATTGGCATATTTTCAGAATGTATGGAGGCCAACAAAAACCTCCCTTCAACAGAATTATCGAAATATAATCCCAAACGGAGGGTTAAAGGAACCTTGGATTTCCCAAGGAAAGTGGAAGGGGGATTGGACCACATTGAATCAGAGCAAAAATTCCCTCACGAGGGAAGGAATTTGTTTATTTCCTTAGCAAAAAAACAAGCTTTCTCAAAAATAAAATGTAGAAAGAAATGATCACTAATAGGGGATATTAGAGAAAATTCCCCTAAAGAGGGTTTAAAATGACTATTTTGACCTTAAATTGCAAATGGTTGGGAGGCCCCTAAATAAAATGCCCCTTAAAATATTGATAGAGGTATTAAATCAGTTTATCATTCTTCTTCAAGAACTTATGATGGATGGGGAGAAAATTACTCAGAAGTTGTTAAAAAAATTCACAAACTAGGAATTTATCTATACTAATGTTATAGGGAGGTTGGGGGGGGGATTAATAGGTGGAAGAAGTTTTCTTTTACCCTTTCTAATTCTTTGGATTTTACTTTGTTTTCCCTAGATCTTGGAAAATAAATTTCAATTACAAATGTATATGGACCATACAAGGATAGAGTGGATCATTGGGATAGATTCTTCAATAAGAATTGGTTACCCTCTAGTTAATGGTAGTGGGAGGATATATAAACTTTAATCTAGGAGTTTCATAAATTTGGGGACCAATAGCTCAATAAGACTATCTTTCTGGGTAATTTTTGAAAACATTGGAAGAAGTGGGTCTATTGGACATGGACCTTGTAAATTTAACCCCTACCTAGACTAATAAGAGAACTGGATAAGTTCGTATAGAAAAGAGACTTGACAATTTCTTGACTTATGAGTATTTCTTTGATGAAACAACCATAAATAAATAACGGGCCTCTTTAGGAGGGGACTCAAACCATCATCCAATTGTGTTGGAAATATCCCCTACCCAAGAGAAACTTTTTATCCCTTTCACATTGAATTTAGAATGGAAGAAGGAAGAGGAGTTCATTAATAAGTTAAAAGAGGTTGAATTTAGAATGGAAGAAGGAAGAGGAGTTCATTAATAAGTTAAAAGAGGTATGGATTCCATTCAATGGAAACTTAGAAAAGTTTCTCCCATTCAGTTCCATCAAAGTGTGAAAATGGCCTAAAAGATAGTTATAAGATGGGAAAAGGAAAAAAAGAAGAAGGATAAAAAAACCCTTAGGGATGTGGAGGAAATTTTCACAATACACTAAAATAATGTATATTTTGGATACTTAATAGAGGAACATAAGATAGGTAAAAATGTTGGAGGATAAAAAAGGAATTACTTTTAGAAAGAGAAAATGAATGGAGGATAAAAAGCAGAGCCTTATGGCTTCAAGCAAGAGATGACATCACCAAGTTTTTCCATAGATATGTAAATTGTAGGAATAATAATAAATACATATGGAAAATAGAAGGGGAATATGGTACATAGGTAACAAATTTTAAGGAGATAGAAAAAGAAGGGGTAGATTTATTTTCATCTCTCTTCAAAGAAGACACTAAAGTCACCACTGTAAAGTCACCATTGTAGAGGTTATACAACTATAAAATTCTTTCCCATGGTTTGTAAATGTCAAGGAAAACCAAGCAATGATGAAGGAAGTTGGTAAAGAAGAATTGTATATGATTCTTCAAAGTTTCCAGAAGGACAAAATCTCAAGACCAGATGGATTTCCTATGCAATTTTTTATTGGGTGCTTTGAGTTTATAAGAGAATATTTAAGAAGTGTGATTGAGGCCTCTAGAACAACATGGAAGATGATTGGAGCTTTCAATCCTACTTTTCTTGCACTCATTCCAAAATATGACAATCCTTCATCCTTTGAGAAATTCAGACCAATTTCCCTATACAATTGTATTTACAAAATGATTTCCAAGGTAATTTCCAGGAGACTGAAGAGGGTGTTGTCAATGCAATTTTTAAAAGAATAATTTGGGTTCTTAAACGGAAGAAAAATTCATGAAGGTCAAGGTATTTCTCAAGAAAGAATCCAATCCATCAAAATCAAGAACTAAAATTCAACGGTGGTGAAAGTAGACCTTTCCAAAGCATATGACAAGGTAAGCTCACTTTATCTCAAGCTTATTCTTATTCATTTAGGATTCTATCACCTATTTGTAGTATGGGTAATTAATTATATAACATTTGCCTCTTTTTTTGTGATGATTAATGGGGAAGCATCACCGTTGTTTTATCTAGAAAGAGTCTTAAGACAAGGATTCCCATTATCCCCTCTCATTTTCCTCTTAATTTTTGAAGGTTTGAGCAGGTTGTTAAAGTAGGCTTAAGGCAATGACAATTTTAAAGGGGTTATTATTGGTCAATCATGTAGCATTACACATATTTTTGTTAATGACATCCCAAGTTTCCATGAGGGATCAAGAAGGCTTATAGTGAATTTTAAGGTCATAATGGATTTACTCCATAAGGAGACATGAATGAAAATAAATATAGAGAAATCAACACTCTCACTATGGGGTATTCCTGAGCAAGAAGGGAAATACATTTTAGGAATTCTTTCTTTCAAATATATGGACTGAACATGGGACTGAAGTAGTTGGGATTCCATTTGAATCCAAACATGTATAAAACGTATAGTGGCAATGGATAATAGAAAAATGGAAAAGAGGAAAAACACATGGTGTAATAGGTGTATCTCTCGAGAAGGATGCCTAGTGTTGGTAAAAAGTGTGCAAGAAGAAATACGTGTTTTATGGATTTCTATGGAATGGATCCAAAGAGGGGTTCTGGATGTCATTAGGAAGCTATGTTATAGATACATCTGGTATGGGAACAATGAGAAAATGTATTTTCTCTAGCAATGGGAGGATGGGGTTTAAAAACCCATTCCTCTTCTCAAAAGCATTGGTAGTAAAAATGAGTGGAGGTTAATTCAAGGAACTGATATATGGGTCAGAAAACCTGTAAAGTGAGCATGAAATGTATCAATGATATGGAAAGTGTTAATAAATTCTTTCCATTTTGTTGGAAATTGGTTGGTATGGCAAGTTGGAAAGGGTGACTAAGTCCAAATAGGAATAGATCCATGGGTGGTTAGTAAAGGGAGACAAATTATTAGTACAATTGATTTTAGAGTTAAGAAACAAAGGTTATAATACGCTAAGAAGGTTTCCAATAGTAAAAGATCAAACATTTGGATACATGAATGGATGACCTGGATGGATTTAGGTATTGAGGAAGAGTTTACTATTGAATGGAAACAATAAATAGGTTTGTTGAAAGATAGAAATGTTAGGATCAGAGAGGAGGATGCACAAGGAAATAACATTGAGAAAATTTACTTTACAACCCTTGTTTAATGAAGTATAAGCAATGTTTTTTTTTTTTGAATAAAAAGTGGATCCTTATATTAATTCCAGCTGAGAGATTACAAAGAGACCTGCATCCTGTCTACTTACAAAGATGCTTGCAGCTTGTCTGCTTACAAAAATGCCTGCAACCTATCTGCTTACAAAAATGCCTGCAACCAATCATCTTACAAAAATGCCCGCAACCTATCTTCTTACAAAAATGCCTGCAACCAATCAGCTTACAAAACTGCCTAAGAGAAATGGGACCGGATTGATGGTTCAGATCTCCTTCACGACTTTGCAATTGGCCAGATTGACGGTTCAGATCTCCTCGAGCACCAATGGTCCAGATCCACTTTCTCATTTCGCGATTTCGCGACTTGGGATGACAGCTTCCTCCATGCTTCAAACGCCCGATTGTCGAGTTCCCAAAATTTCCTCGCACCCGATCAATGGGACCAGACCAACGGTTCAAAACTCCTCTAGCACTAGCGGTCCAGATCTGCTTTTGAGTTTCGTGATTTCCCATTTTGCGATTTTGGAACTTGGGGAGGCAGCTCCCTCCATGCTCCAAACTCCGGAAACCTAATTTCCCAAAATTTTCTCGCGTCAGATATATGGGGCCAGATCGACGGTTAAGATCTCCTCTAGCACCAACGGTCCAGATTCGCTCTCGCATTTCATGATTTCGCAACTTAGGCAAACAACTCCCTCCATTCTCTGAATTCTCAAAATACGAGTTCCCGAAATTTTCTCTCATCATATCAATGGGGCCATATCGACGGTCCATATCACCTCGAGCATCAACGATCTATATCCTCTCTCGCTTTTCGCGAATTTGGGAAGCAACAATCTCCATGCTCTTGACTCCTGATTGCCAAGGTCCCTAAATCAGCTACCAATTGATGTTCTTCTGCGCTCTCTCCTGAGCTTCTGATCATTTCTGACTTGGAAGAGATTCTAAGTAGACAAAGGTGGTACTCTGTCTAGATTAGGGCCATCCAGCTGAGAAATCTCCTTACATTGGAGCCAGAGGGGAGAGATTTGGGACTGCTTGGAATCATGGATAATGATCTACTGCATAGAGTCAACCCCTACATTGGCCAGTCTATCCACAAATTTGTTTGCACTTCGTTGAATGTGTGAAAGGGCTAGAGTTAGAGAGGGTTTGAGAAGAGCCTGGAAGCTGTAAAGAGGGACAAGGAGGCGCAAACTGGATGTGATTTTTCCTGGATCTTGGACATTTAGGATTTTTGTTGCCAAGTCTATTATGATTTTGGAGTCTCCTTCAATGATAAGACAGGTGAGGTTTTGATCTAGTGCCATTTTCACTCCTTTGATAAGACCCCAAAGCTCTGCTGAGTTGTTGGTGTCACATCCAAGATTTTCTGCGACGAGGCTTTGAATTTGGCTTAGGTTGTTTCTTATGATCGTGCCATAGATCGAGTGTCCTAGATTTCCTTTTGATGCACCATCAAAGTTGACCTTATGGAATCCTTGTGGGGGGAGGAGCCACTTAGAGGGACTAAGGGATTTTGAAAAAAGGCGGCTTGTTGAGGAGGGGTAGAGTGTGCAAACGAGAAGCCCCAGGAGTTGAGGAGTGAGATCTCACCTGGGTCAGTTGGGAAGTCTTCCTTGGTCCATGATTGTAGCTGAAGAGTTTCCTAGAGATGCAAGAGGATTGTGTCCCAGAGGAGGGTGGGAGGAGATGGCTGGGAGTGAAAGATTCTTTTGTTTCTCTCCTTCCATAGTTTCCAAATGATGAAGCCTGGTAAGAGTTGCCATGTTCTATTCAGGATATGACTTTTGAAGGAACTGGAGCCCCAGTCCTTAATGGTGCTTATGATGTTGTTTTTAACTTGTTTGTTTTTTCTAATGAACTAAGTGGCTTGGTTCCAGATGTTCTCACTGAGTGGACAGTTATTTAGGAGGTGCTCCATGGTTTCTTCCTAGAGATGGCATAGATGGCAGATCGAGGGGCTGATGAAACCTCATTTTTGAAGATTGACCCAGGTTAAGATCTTGTTCTGAAGTAGAAGCAGAGGAAAGTAGAGATTTCGAGCCAAAGTTTTGATTTTCATATTGTTGTCCAGATGCTATCTTTCTGAAGGTTATGGAATTTCTTTTGAAGAGTGTATCCCTCCTTGAGAGTGAAGCTTCCATGAGGTGTGTATCCCCATCTGAGAATGTCTTGGTTTGTGCTTTTTCGGATTCGACTTTGGGTAGTATCTTGTTTCCAATGTTGTAGGTCACAATCCATTGCCACTTGGAGTTCCTGATGAGTAGATTTCCAGCTTCGCTAAGGAGATATGCTGGGGGTAGCTGTGCACAAATCTACCACTTTGAGAGTGGCTAGATCTTGGATGTGATTTTCGTAGGATTGTAGATTTTATTCTAGTTGTAGGGGTGGCATTTGCTGCCGGGAGTCTGTCTAGAATAGGGCATTATGGCCATTGTGAACTTCTTAGAAAGCATGTTCCTGTATGAGTGGTCGGTTTTTCCAGGCTGCATTCCAGATGTTGGAGCCTTGGATTTGCTCCTACATTCTTATGAGTTGATTTTTATGCATGTTTGGGGGATATTTGCATTTCCAAAGTTTTGCCCAGATCTATGCTAGTTTTCTTAGCCATCTCCACCAAATTCTTGCTCCCATGGTGCTATTTAATTTTCTAGGGTCTCGAAGGCCCACACCACCTGAAGATTTGGGCTTGCAGACCTTGGACCAGCTAACAAGGGCCCATTTTTGTTCGGGTTGTGTCCATTCCATATAAATTTTCTTTGCGGATTCCTTATTTTCTTTATGACAGATTGGGGGGCAGCTAGGGCTGAGAAGAGGTAAGTTGGGATGGCTTGGAGGACTGACTTTAAGAGAACCAATCTAGCTGGAAGGTTGAGGGAGCGAAAGGTCCAATTGTTAAGATGGTTGGTGATGGAGAGTAGGAGGGAATCTCAAGAGATGTTTCTGGCTACTGAGTCAGAGAGAGGGAGTCCTAGGTAGTGAGAGGGTAGAGTGCAAACAAGGGTATTCATAAGTTGAGAAAGGTGTTGTTGGATTTCTGTTGGAGTATTAAAAAATAAGAGATGCTATTTGGCTAGATTAAAGGTGGTACCGGAGGCTTCGCTGAAATCGGATAGGATGGAACTTAGTTTAATTGCTTCTTGCACGGTGGGGGTGTTCATTAATATTGTGTCATTGACAAATTGGTTGTGGGAGGCTGCCGGTTGTAACCCATGAAGAGGGAGGCCTTGGAGGGATCCATTTTGAATTGAGGCCTTGATATAGCGTCCTAGACCTTCAACCATTATGACAAAAAGGAAAGGGGAGAGAGGGTTGCCTTGCATTATTCCTCTTGAGGGGGAGAAGGGTTATGAAGGGACACCATTGACGAGGATCAAGAAAACGGTTGAGGAAATGAGGTTCATTATCCAAGAGATCCAATCCTTGTTGAAACCAAAAGCTGATAGGATATCTTTCATGTATTGCCAACTTAATTTATCAAAAGCTTTTGAAAGGTCAAGTTTTAGAAGCATACCTAGACTGCGGGTGCTTTTGAGCGAGTGAATGATTTCATGGACATGTATGATGCTTTCCATGATTTGCCTTCCTTCGACATATCCTGATTGCCTCTTGGAGATGATGAAGGGGAGAATTGGTTTAAGTCTTAGAGCTATGACCTTGGAAATGATTTTGTAGATCACGTTGCAAAGAGCTATGGGTCTGAAGTTCTTCGGATTTGTGACCCTTTCTTCTTTGGGAATTAGAGTGAGGAAAGTGGCATTTAGTGCTGGAAGAACTTTGCCTAAGCTGCGAGATTCCTCCATCAGCTGCCACACTTCCTCCCTTAACATAGGTCAACAGGAGTGGAAGAAGTCTGTTGTGAAACTATCTGGACCTGGAGCCTTGCCTAAGGGTAACTTCTGAATGGACTGATCCACTTCTGCTTGGATTATTGGTATCATGAGAGCCTCATTCCATTCTTAGGTGATTATAGTTGGGATATTTTGGGTCACCCGCTCTATTGTTGGGGTACGGTCCACATTGGGTTCTTAGAGGAGATCCATGTAGAAATATGTCAGCTCGTGCATTATTTCATGATGAGTTAACAGGGTGTTGCCTTGCGAGTCATCCATCTTTGTGATGCGATTGATGAGGCGTCTGTGGATCATGGAATGGTGGAATAATTTGGTGTTTTTCTCTCCCTCATTGAGACATTGAAATCATGATTTCTGTCTCCACATGATTTCTTCTTGCTTGTGTCTTTCTTCTAGTTTCTTTTTGAGTTCATTCTCCTCCTATTGTTGAGTGCTTGTATATCTTGCATGAATGATTTGTCCCTGAAGGTTCTCTAGTTTTTGTTCCAGCATTTTCCTTCCTGGAATATGTTCCCAAAGACTTCTTTAATCCATTTGTGCACCTGTTGTTTGAAATATTTGAGCTTTTGCTAGAAGCAATACATTTTTGTACCTTTCTAAGTTTCCGCAATGCTCCACCAGTGACGGGCTAGCTCCTGGAAATTTGGATGGGAGAGCTAGAATTTCTCAAATCTGAAGGGTTAAAGCTTCGGGGTAACAATAGTGTCAACCTAGAGCTGAATCGACCAGTGGTCTGAGCCTGCCTTCGAGAGGATGTTGGAATCTAATAGGGGGCCTTCCATAAGGAGAGTTTTTGAGATGAGGAAGTGATCAAGCCTGCATGCTATTTGTTGGTGACTTGAACTTTTGTTGGTCCAAGTGTAGGTGCCATTGCCATTCTCAATATCTACTAATCTGAGGTTTTCTATGAGTTCCTAGAATTTTGGGCTATCCTGCTCCATGCGCTTTTCCCCCCCTCGTTTCTCCTCCATCGTGAGAATTATGTTGAAGTCACCCCCTATTATCCATCTCTTGCCTTCTCCTAAAGAACCTAGGTAAGCCAAGCTCTGAAGAAAGAGGTATTTGTCTTAGTTTTTCTGTGGTCCATAGACATTTGTGATCATTCCTTTCTTGTCCGAACCAATGGCTCTGTAGTGCGCTGTGATGGTGCTTGGAGTGGAGAGGCCTTGATCGAGGATGACTGTGGCAGGATTCCATAGGATGGCCAGGCCTCCTGAAGCCCCTTTTGAGTCCGTTTGATAGGATTTGCAGCTGCGCCAACATCTTTTGATGATATCTTCTGCAGTTTGCCCTGCACATTTTGTCTCTTTTATCGGGAATATATCAGGGTCTTCCATTTTGATGCAGTTTTGAAGAATCCTTTGTTTGGATCTTCCATTTAGGCCTCTGATATTCCAGGTGAAGATATTCATAGTTAACAATTTGGTGGGTGGGCAAAGGAGCTCTTTGAGAGCCTGTGAATCTATCTCGAGTTGATCATATAATTTCCCGCCTCCTTTATTAGTTGATGAGCCAATTTTATGCCCCTTCGCTTATTTTATTTTGGGTTTTTTCTTGGATCTTGGTTTGGGTCTATGATGATCCCCAACCTATATATAGCCCCTGCTGATGAGTCCAGAAATACTTTGTGAACTTTCTTGAGTTGGTCCTCTGGTAAGGTTTGGAGATCCTTCTTGTTGAGTGCTTCCTCTAACCTGTCTAGGTTGATTTCTGCTAGGTCCTGCTCATCCATTTCTATGACTATGTCTTCCTCTCTTTCTAGTTCTTTCCCTGATACTGGGTGAGTCTATGGATCGGTTTGGTTTGTTGGGGTTTGATACTCTTGTGACGACTGATCTTCCTTGTGCTTGCTGGGATCTTTCCCCACGGTCTTATGGGGGTTTTCCACCTCTTCTGCTTCTGGGAGGTGGGTAAGGGCTTCAAATGAGTTATTATTTGGGTTCTTTTTTCCGTTGTTGGTTGTGGGCTTCTTATACGCTTGTCTCCTTTGATTTTGAACCTGGTTAAATCCTTCCTTTGACTTCTCTTCAACTTCCCTCTTGGGGGGGGGCATTGAGAGGGAAATCTCTGAAGAGGTGTCCATGTTTATAGAATTTTCGACATCTGAAAGGGATGTGTTCATAGTCTATGGTTTGGGCCCATTCCTCGTATTGGTTTTCTAAAGTAACTGTGCCTAGCAAAGCTTTGGATATTTTCATATAGACACATATCCTTGCATAAGAGGAATATTTTCTTTGTTTGGTAGCTTTGGAAGATTTGACATATTTACCCCGTGTATTGCCTATGCCCAGTAAAATTTCCTCTAACCACAACTCTTGGGGTAGGGAATAGAGGTGAATCCATACCGGTGCATATGCGAAGTTTTCCTTTTATGGGCAGAAGTGGTCTGTCCAGAAACGTAGGTAGAGGCTGACCGAGTTGTAGAAATATGGTCCCCCTTCAAAGATCCTGTCCTTCTCCTCCAAGTTGTAGAATATTACTGTAAAGAAACCTTTGGAGCTTAGTTGAGGCTCATAGTCTCCCTTGGGGTTCCACCACGCCTTGATCCAACAAGCTAGGTCCTTTTCTGAGGGCCAGAGACCTAGGAATTTTCCTATGAGGGCATGGTATCGCATGAACCGTGTATGCTCCCCTATCCTGGTGGTTTTGATGACATACTTAGGCGCAATTGGGGCTTGGGGGATACATTTTCCGGGTGTCTAGATCCGAGCTGTTTTTGGATGCGAGGACTCAACATCCATGTTTGACTCTTTGCTTATATCCATCTCTTCCAGCATATATTGGTCTCGTAAGTGCAATGGTGGCTCAAAGGATGGTCAACGCGCTCGCAAGTTCTCCGGATCATTAGCGACAATGTTACGGTAGGAGGGGGATTTCACCCACCCTTTTGTTCCCATTCTTCTGAGGTGGTTAGAGCTGCAGGGTTGGGGCAATCAACGCATACATACCAAGGGAGTCAGAGAAGGTTTGGGCAGGCGAGAATCGGGAGCATAAAAAAAACCCTAAAAGTTGCAGAGCCAACCGACTTTCCTTGATATAAGTTTTTCAAGTATAAGGAATGTTACCAACATTCTTACAAATATATTTTTCACACATTTATAGTGGTAGGAACATGAATACTGAGGAACTCTCCAAAGTTGGCTTAGATCTAGATTGAAAAATTTGGATGGTAATTATTCAATATGAAAGAAACACTCTGGAATAAAAACATTAATCCTAAATACAGTTCTATTTATTTCTTTATATATTTCTATTTATTATAAAGAAAACAATGTCAGAAGATAAGTTTGTGAAACTGTATATCATTGGTTAATTTTTTAGATGATAACATCATACTTTTTGTAAAATATATTTTTCTTCAAAACTATATACTTAAAAACTATATACTTAATAGGATAAAATGGATTATGAACAAAGCTATACTTAAGATGAAAATTCTCTTTTGAATGCATACAACATATGCTATATTATAACTTTTTTTAATAAATAAAATTACATTCTATATATATAACTTATAAAAAAAAATTCACCCCCACCCCATGATCCCCACTCTCGCCCCCTTCCCTTTCCCTCTTCCCCCCTTACACACGCTCATTCCCCTCTCTCTTAACAATGCTGCAACATTCACTTAGCAACGGGTTTAAACCCACAACTAAATGAGTGGCGATTAGGGGTGTTATGGGAGGGGGGCCCTTCCATGAAGCCAACTCATCGCTAGTCTTACATCACTCACTTATCATCATGTTTAAACCCATTTCTAAGTAAGTGGTGCTCGATGGTGTTATCAGGGGGTGGCCTTCTATAATGCTAACTCACCACTACCCCACAAAAATTGGTTTTTATTTTATTTTTTTAATGGTTTTTTTTTAACTCCATTTTATATCATTTTATTAAAAATATTATTATTTTTTTTTAAAATGAAAAGAGAGGGAGGAGAGTAGCGACAAGGCTTATTCTAATTTTTATTTTTTTTAATTTTCTTTTTTATTAAATTATTTTGAGATTATGTTTTTAATTTAAAATCATTTTTATAATATTTTTTTTCGAGGTTTTTATTTTATTTTATTTTATTTTTTGATTTTTTTAATTTGTTTTTCTTTTTTACGATTATGTTTGTTAAATCATTTAGGTTTTTTAAGTTATGGTTTGAAAAATGTTGTGATTTTAATTCTCAAAAAAAGAGTGTTATTAGTAGCACTTCTTTTTGAGTGGAGATTGATTTGAAGATTTTGGTTTCAATGATACTTATTGTTAATATTATGATTTCAAACAAATTGTAATTTTAAACCCCTCAAAAAGGGTGTTATTTGTAGCACAATTTTTCGATTCAGTGATTGATTTTAATATTTTGGTTGTGACGGTACCGGTTATTAAAGCAATGGTTCCAAACAAGTTATAATTTTAACGTCAAAAATTATATTAAAAAAATGTTATTGATAGCACCACTTTTAGATTTGAAAGTTGATTTTACGATTTTGGTTGTCCCACTATTAAAACCATGGTTTCAAACAAGTTGTAATTTTAACCATGAAAAAAAAAATGAGTAATAAAAGTCTAATTTTAAAAGTTGTAATTTTAAGTATTTTTTCTAAATTTATTTTACATTTGTATTATTTAAAGAAATTATTAAAAATTCTTTAATTTATTTTTCATCACCCTTTTTAATTTTGTTTTCAAAAGGATAGTGAGGGAGGAGAATGAGGGTAAGGTTTATTATTATTATTATTATTATTATTTAATTTTTCTTTTTTTAAATTATTTCTAGATTATTTTGTGTTTTGGTTTTTTTCTATTATTTATAATAAAACAAATTTGATGTTTTCCTCTAGAGGTTTTTTGTCGTCTATTTTGTTTTCTTACTTCTATATTTTTATTTATTTATTTTAGTTTGTTTTCCCTTTAATGATTTTGTTTGCAAGCATCCCAACATTTTAGGCCATAGATTAAAAAATGTTACAAGCTTAAGCTTGGAAAAATAGAGTGCTGCCAGTAGCACCTTGTTTCAATTTGGGGATCAATTTTAAGATTTTGGTTGTGATGGTACCTATCATTAAGGCCATGACTTCAAAGAAATTGTAATTTTAACCACAAAAGAAAAGGGTGTTATTGGTAGCGCTTCTTTTCAATTCAATGGTTGATTTTAATATTTTGGTTGCAATGGTACATATTGTTAAGAAAATGATTTCAAACAAGTTGTAATTTTAATGACCCCCCTATCCCCAACAACAAAAAAGCTTCTACTAGTAGCACTACTTTTTGATTCAAAGGTTTATTTTAATATTTTGGTTGCAACGGTACCCATTATTAAGGCCACAGTTTCAAACAAGTTGTAATTTTAACCCTAAAAAGAAAAGGAGTGTTATTGGTAGCACCTAGCTTTGATTCATGGGTTGATTTTAAGGTTTTTGATCACAACAATATAGGTTTTGAAGGCCATGCTTGAAATTGTAATCCACAAAAAATGAAGTGATTCTAGGAGCACCACATTTCAATTTGGGGGTAACAATAGCCACTAAGTAAAACCTCTAAAAAATTATAACTCCATAGAGTTCTCTTCAAGTTGGTAACTACGTTAATGATGCTCTTATATCAATCTAGGACAACAAAATCAATGGCCTCAATCCATTATAATGTTTTAAATTATGCTAGTATCTACGACCTTGGTTGGCCTTGAAAATGTCTATGTACTCAAGATAGACCTATATATTTGGGCAGACTCCCCCCACCACTCAAGGATGGGCCTCTTAAGTCCCCCTCCAAACCTCAACTCACCTGTAGCCTACTTGGTATCAATTCATTGACTCCCTATAAGGGAAATCCCTAATTGGAAAATATTTGGATGATGAATAGGACTAGGGTGTCAAGGGAGAAACTAATCAAAAAATGATGTTAAGATCTAGTCTCTAAAAAGACAACCTTGTTGGATCCATTAGAAATATGGAAGAAAGTTTCACAGAAGGAAAAACTCCCTATAATCAAAATCTTTCTCTTGCTACTAGTGGACAACAAATTCCTCACTACTTAAAATTTATAAAGGAGAGGAGGCACGGGCCCTTCAAGATGTGTTTTATACAAATCCCATTAAGTTACTATTAAGAACCTTGTTTTGGAATGCGTTGTGATACAACAAGTATGGAAATTGGTTGTAAAGAGGGTGGTGCCAAAATTAACCCTTCCTCAAGACTAGAAACAACTACTTATATATTGGGTGAAGCGATACTCAACATAAAGTAGGCTCAAAGGAACTATGGCCATAGTTTGGACAACTTTGTCAAAATTCCTAGCTTGGAATATTTATCTAGCCAAAAACCATGCCATATGCAAGGATAAAGACATTGATGCTCAAAGTAAATACCTCATTGTTAAATGAATTAGAGATAAATTTCTGTTAGAAAAACAGGACCGCGGAGCAATAAAATAAAACAAATGCAGAAACAAAACACAAAAGACACACAATACAAGAGAGACACAGATTTACGTGGTTCACCTAGTGTGGGCTACGTCCACCAGAGAAATTGTCAGGTCCTTCCTTTATTATTATCCAACAAATGAAGGGATACAACCTACAGCAAAACCCGCTGTAACTTCCTCTTCTTTCTCTCACAGTCTCCTCTCTCAGAATACAATATTCACCATCATCCATAGCCACAATACATTTCCCTCATAAAAGAGGGTTGCCTTCTAGGGAAAAAACCCTAACATAATCTCTACCGTTAGATCTGCGACCTTATAATGAACGGTCCAGATTTACAATGAAATTACAATATACTTTTACAAGGCAATTTTTTCTTCAGGGGCTTCGCCCCCGAACCCCTGCTGGGGGCCAGCTTGCCCCCAGACCCCCTAGCCGGGGGGATAGCCCCCTCGGACCCCGTAGAGGGGGTACCCCCCCTCTGCACTCCCCCGCGTGGAAGAGTGTACATACTTATGGGGTGTAAATACTTCATGGGGTATAAACACGACTGAAAGCAAGGACCTCTGAATCAGGAAGATAATCAGGCTCCACAACCAACAATTTCATCATCTCTACACCACCCAAGAAAATACCTAGCTCAATCCAATATTGTTTCAAGCACCCATAATTTATGAAGGGTTGTGATAAATATTGATCTCGAAGGAATTCAAAAGACCACATATGCTTGGGGGTATGTTGAGCAACCAACAAGGTGGAGCATTGCTATTATACAATTTTTGTCCACTTACATAGATGTAAGGGTTTTTCACCAAAAACATCATTTGTGATCATGTAATTGTACAATGAGGCCAATGAAGTACTAAAACATGAGGAGTACCTCATTTATCTAAAGGAGAAACAAATTCAAATCAATAAGTTGACCAAACTGTTATCTATGTGGCACAATGAGTATGTAGGAAACACATTCTATGTTGGTAATCCTTCAATACTCATGTAATATTCTTCCTTTATGACATGAACAGATTAAATAAAAAAATCTAGTTGTTTCCTACAATGTTAAACATGGGATAAGATAAAAATATCACATTTTTGATAGAGGTAACAAGGAAATTGCATGGCCTATATGGGGAAACATATTCACTTCCCAAACATGAAATTCTTTAGAGAAAAACATAAATTCATGGATCTCTTATGGGTTCTAGGAGTTCAATGAATGTAAGGTTATGTTGCACAAGTGTATTCCAAAATTTAGTCACTTGTTGCAATATCCAGTTCATTGCATCTCATTAGTATTGACATTGACCATATCTTCCTTCATTAAGCATATAACTTCTTCCATCTACCACTATAGTGCAAACTGAGAAATCCTCAAAGAGGAAAAGATTATTCCAAAGAAGAAGATCAAACATCATCTTCATGACTCCTCCTAGGTGATATTGTTCTTTTATGTAAATTTCTCCCCAATTCTAATTAATATAGAGTCTTATGTTCTCATTCCCCTGTTTCAAATATGCATTTCAATGGTTATCTTCTCATGAGTTTATTTCTAACCTATTGGAATTGTGAAGAATGTTTTGATTTGTTTGATTGTTTGTCATTGCATGTAAGATCATCAAGTAAACTCTAGTATGTGGAATTTCCTTCTCCTAGTAACTTAAGAACTTGCAATCAGTCCATAAAGTTGTTATTAAAGACTTGTAATCAGTCCGTAAAGTTGCTATCACAAAGGTTTTATTTGCTTATTATTCCAAATTTCATATATTTTCACATTAAGGAAAATAAATAACTTTACTTTAAAAATTCATACGTGTACCCTTAAAATCTCTATTTACAACAACAATCCCAACCCATTTCTTAGATTATTTGGTACACTCATGCATGAAATAACCCACAAAATAATAACAACTTCAATGAGAAAAAATTCCATATCTCTATTTACAACAACAATCCCAACCCATTGCTTAGATTATTTGGTACACTCATGCATGAAATAACCCACAAAATAATAACAACTTCAATGGGAAAAAATTCCATTGGTTCTTTGTTCAGTTGGATTTGAGTCCTTCTCAAAACATTCAACACGTTGAGTCTTTCACCATTGTGGAGTTAACTCTATAGTTTCCTCTTCACTCGAATGTGAGACATATATCTTTTCATTTTTTCAAAATTGCATTCTCAAAAAATATTTAGCACCAATGCGCATGATTTAATTTTGATAGTCACATAGTTCATTATGCATGTGCGACTTATAGGCCCTCTCACCTATTTAGTGTGTGTTTTATTGTTGGTTTAAGTTCACATAATCGAGCTAAAATTTCATTCATTGTAGTATTTTCTAACCAAATTTATTTCAAAGGTTCATTGGACAATTTTATTTAAGATCTTATTGTTCTTAAGCATCACATAAGGAAAAATTAACCCTAATTTGATTAAGTCAAATCAATTAGATTTAGGATGACTTTATTGTTTTATGCATGTTCATTATTGTATCTTAATTGGGAGTAATTGACATATTGTTTAAAGTATTAGTGGTGTTGGGGACAAATCTCAACATTTCATGAATGCTCTTATCCTTGCACTTCTTTATGATATGGGCGAATAAAAATGGATATAGAGGTTTCCTTTCTCTCCGCATGTCTTTGACTTTACTTTTGAGAATTTACTTCTTCATATTTTCATGTTCAATAATTTCACATTACAATAAATCAAAAGAAAGTTTAAGAACTATAAAGCCAATTAATTTCTTCCATCGAGAATTTAAGATATTAAACCCTACTTAATAAAAGTAACTTTGCTAGTTGTTTAGAAAACTCTCACATTTAGTTGGGAATAGAGTGTGAGGCCAACATTTCAAAGTCACCACACAGTTCAAACTAGAATTTTACTATAATGAGTGCAAGCCCTTTGGTAACAGAGAATGTTTGTTGGGAAAATGCATCCCATACATGAGTGAAGCACTAGGTCAAGTTGAATGATTATTGTGATCCCTTCTTTCACTTAATCAATGAGTGATTGTGTATTAGGGGAATTTAGTTAAATGGAACACTACTTGGAGCAACACCTTATTTATGAGGTTTCAACTATGGGCTTCATCCCATATGTCCCTACCCAAGGTGGACACTTGAATAATGATTCCCCCCCAAGTCTTTGATCATGAAGAGGCAATGCAGTGGGCATTTTTTAGGACTTCTACCTAGGTGATTTGATAACAATGTTGTCAGTGGGACCTAGGATACACTATGAATCATCCCTTAGATTTCATAACCTTAGGTTTGGTCACTATAAATTATTTAATTACCTTCACTTGGGTTTCACCCCCATTCAATTTAAAAACATGACCCCCCACTAAAAATCAATAGGAGGGACACATTTATCCCATTTAGACTTGCTTGAATCATGCTGGAAATGATTACATGTGTGCTTTCATCATGTTTTTGCTTATATTTTTATTTTGGTAATATTTGAAATATTAAGAAACTTTTGTATCAACACTTATCTAATTCAAAAGACTCAAGACAGAGACACCATTGTTGTATCTTCCTATCCTAGGTGCTCTCTTAGGACCTGTGGTATTTGACCATCCCCAAACTCATTAGCTAGCCATACTACTACTAGACATATAATCCATGCTCTTATGGAAAGAATAGGAGGATTAGGAATATCCTAAGGATCATTGCCTCTACCCCAACCATTTCCATCCCCTCCAAATTTAATTAGCCCTCCCAAAAAAGGAATCCCTTCTCCCAAAATCTTTCCATTCATGGAAAACTATAATCTCCAAGACCATTCAAAACTTATCAATGAGCCCATACTTCCTAACATAGCTTAGCCACCCACGCTTACCAAGTTGTCATCAGACAACCCCCACGTTTGAATGAAAATATGGTGAGGATCCATCTAACCACATAATGAATTTTCACTTGTAGTGTTCCTCCCATACCATCACAAAAGACTCTATATGAATTAATCTCTTTTAACAAACTCCCAGATAAATCACCACCATATGGTATGTTGAATTAACCTTAGGTTTGTCACACCACCTTTGTGCCCATTGCAATTATCTTCTTGAACTATTTATCCTTCATGAAAGGCAGGTTGTCACTATTTATCATCATTAGTACTATGAACTAAATCCAACATCCAATATAGATAATATATTTCCCACCATTGTTAGCACTACATCATTCTCAACACGGGTAAACATTTAAAACATATTTATCAATTTAGTGAGAACTATGACTTCAAAATGAGAAATCTAGCACTAAAAACCTATATTTTTGGTTCAAAAACACTTAAATCAACCCTCAAATTGAAAAGTGGTGCTCCCATAATCACTTCTTTTTCAAGGTTAAAACTACATCATTTTGCAACCATGGCTAAAAAAGTCATATTTTTGCTAAAATTTTAAAATCAACCCCTAAATAAAAAATCAATGCTACCATTAGCACCTTGTTTTTATGGGAAGGGGGGGGGGGGTGTTTACAACTTATTTGACACTATGGCCTTAACAACCGTTAACGTTGCAACAAAAGCCTTAAAATCAACCTTCGAATAAAAAAGTGTTGCTACCGATAGTATATTTTTTTTGAGGTTAAAATTACAACTCATTTTGAAATTACGTCTTTGACAACTAGTACCATTGCAACAAAAACCTTAAAATCAAATCTCAAATCAAAAAGTGGTGTTACCAATAACACACCTTGTTTTTGGGTTAAAATCACAATTTGTTTGAAACTGTCTCATTCAAAACCAATACCACTGCAACAAAAGTCTTAAAATTAAGCCCCAAATCAAAAAGAGGTGCTACCAATGGCACCCTTTTCTTAGGGTTAAAACTGCAACATTTTGTATTATTACAAACAAAACCATAGAAAAGGGGGAAAACTAGAAAAATAAAGGATTTTTTTTTTAAATACAGGAAAAAAACTAAAATAGAAGGGGGATGGGGGTGGGGGGATTTACACCAAAACTAGGAGAAAACACAAAAAAATTAATAATAATTATATATAACACACACATACACACAATTTAAAAACAATTTTTTTTTAAAGGGAAACAATTCACCCACCCTCTTAAAAAACAACACCCTAAAAAATCAATTAAAAATGAATTTTAAACATAATTTTAAAAATCAATTAAATTGAAACTAGACTAACCTAGTGCAAAGTAAAATTTACAGAAACAAAAAAGAAAAATAGTAAAAAATTAGAAACATAAATGGAAAATGGTTAGAAAATGTTGGGATTTGAACCCAAATCACTTGCCAAAAGGAAAGAACTCTACTTGAGTTACATTCCCACATAATCTGTCATTGAAAGTGTGGACCTAAATTGAAACCAGCTTAAGCTATGTATGCAAACAAGTGAATGACACAAATATGAGATAAAAATAAAAATTTAATATTAAAATAAAAGTAAGTAATGAGAGATAGATTGGTGTTAGGATTTGGACTTGGATCTATTTAAGGGAATGAAAGGGCCTTCCTTTGGCCACACCCATGAACTAGATATGTTCATTAAATAGACCCCCAAATATGTCATTTTTTATTCTTTTCTCATTAAACTAAAAATAAGAAAACAAAAATAAAAATTAGTAAATTAATATAGGAAAAGCAAAGTAAAAAAGAAGGAAGTAGGAGAACGAAAAGGATAAGCCACTACCTTCCTCATGGAGGTTCCTCCTTGAATCCATAGCCTCACTACATGAAACACTAAACCAACAACAACAAAATAATAGTAAACATTATCAAATCAATAAAGTAAAAGAAAAAGAAAAGAGAAAGGAAGGAGGAGAAGGGAAGGGAGAAGTCATCACCTTCATCATGGAAGTTCCTCCATGAAACTTTAAACTCCATGCATGGAAGCATAAACCTACAAAAAAAAAAAAACAATAAACATTAATAAATGAATAAATAAATAAATAAAGTAAAAGAGGAAGAAAGGTGGAAAAGGAAAAAGAGAATCCATTACCTTTTTCATATATGTTTCATCCATGAAATAGAAATCCTAGCCTCCATGAAAATGAAACAATAAAAAAACGAAACCCTAAGGGATAAATAAGAACTAAGGGATAAATAAGAAGGGAAGAGAAGAGAAGAGAGAAAGAGAGGAAATGACAAAAGAATGGGCAAGTATGGTTTGAGGGGTTTTCATGAGGGAATATAAAAGATTTTAATTAAAATAATAGAAACACCCTCATGCTCATGAGGATTGAGACACATGATTTATTTTTATCCCTTGATCTTTTTTAAACTTATTTTTGAAAAGTCCCCCCACTTTTATTTAGTTACTCAGAAAACCCAATGCCAAATCTAATGCTAAACTCAACATTAAACCCCTTTAATTTTATTAATAGTTAGTGGATTCCATAGTGTAGGAAAATGTATTAAATAAACAATATTATATATGTCATACCTCTTATGTTGTCCTATTCAAATTTAACATGTCTACCATATTGGCACTGAGGTCCACAATCAATTTCAAATCATGCATGAAAACAAGTTGTCATTGTACTAATTTTGTTAATGTGAATATGTGATTTATACCACGAAATTGCATAGTTTAGGCAACCCCTTTCTTAAAGAATTATGAGAATTTCCCAAGCATCATTTTTGAAACTGAGATATACTTGTATAAAATCTAGTTTTTAAATGTCACTAGCATTTGTATATTGATGGATAAAAGCCTATAAAACCTTTACTATAAAAGAGAACAAAAAGGGAACATGATGATCATTGTTGAATTAAACACAATAGCATAAATCATACAAACTGCACATGTCTTTGAATTATAAGATGCAATGTTGTTATATATTATTTCCTACATTAATTGTATGACATGATAAGCCAAATATGCTCAAAATATTGAAGAACACCAATTATTCTATAAAATTATGCATAAACGATAGTGTAAGAAATGTCAACTCACTGCTCAAAGGAACCACAAACCCTTGGTAACATTTCATTCTCTATTTAAGTTATCCCACACCCAATGGATCATTCAATTGTCTTGTAGGGAATAAATTTCTAGGATCCTTAAGACCCAAGAGGCTATCCCTCAAAGAGAGACCCTTGTTGATGTTTGGACATGGCTTAATTTTTATATTTTTTGCACAAGTGTAATAATCTATCATGGTAGATATATGAAATTGTAACTCCACAAATCAAGTTACCAATGTTTCTTCCAAGTTTATGTTTGGGTGTGTCTTAATTTGAAAGTTTAATTTTCACAAGTGTATTAATATATCATGGTAGATATACACAATTATACCTCCACAATCAAGTTACCAATGCTTCTCCCAAATATGCAAATCAAGTTACTAGGAGGTGTTTTCCCCTAATGGATAGGTTCATTTGTATCATTTTAAAAGCCAATTCCATATTCACTTTTGCAAATGAATGGTGGTTGTACAATTCCCATGTCAAGTGAAGCATCATCATATGAGCATCTAAGAAGTGCAATGTTATCTATGATGAATATAATACCCTCTTGTATTATTTTATATTGATCAACCATCACCATTGTTTCCATGGATCAATAAAGGTCATGGAAAACTCCCCCTCCTTGAATGCGAGCAAGAAAACATTTCATAGACACCCCCCTCGGATGATAAGGGAACTTATATTCTTTCATATAAATCTAATGGAGAATCTAATACTTCAACTCCACTACCCATAATTCACCGCCAACAAAAGAAATAAGAAGATGAAGCAATGATATCAAACATAGATTCACATGGTTACTTGAATAATTTTACTAGGGACCTTAAATGTTTGGTTTTAATTATCCATAAGATGCTTCATTTTTGACATAAAACCATCCCCTCCAAATATTTACACATCTCCAAATATCAAGTAGCCACTCCCCCACCATTTCTTTCCACATATCCATATCTAAGGTAATCACTCCACCAACCCTCTACCCCCCTCCCCTTATTTTATTTTGCATATTAATTATATACAAAGAGAGTTAGAATTACTTATAATCCAAAGTTTAAAAAATAGAAGGTTCAATGGCTTTGATGTTGTTACCATGCATAGTTGCCACGTTTGTGATCAATTTTAATATGGGGAGAGAGGAGTTGGAGAGTTCATACTCAAGTTTCTATCTTCTTCAAAAAATAAAATCCACCATTCTTTCCCCAAAACCATACTCAAAATGTGTGTTAGGTTCCCTTGAAATGTTTCAATTTCGGCATAACCATACCCTCCTAATCTTTCCACATATAGATCTAGGGTAATCTCCCCCTGGTCTCCACCACCTTCCTACCCCTTTTCATTCCACACCCTTCCCCTAAGGTTTTCTATTGATGCTCATCTCACTATGAAAGAGATTAATACAAAAATTTTTAAGTGATCTACAAGGCCCACTTGAAGCCAATATAGATAAATAAATAAAATCCTCTAACTAAGCTCATGCATTACTCCCAATTTTAATTTTCTATGGGGTGGTTAAATCCAAGTTCTAGAGTATCTCAAGAGGTTGATATCATTTTTCCTAAGAGAGTCCCCTTTAGCACAAATTTAGATCTGTCCCATCAAGTTCAATTAGAGTCGAAGGATCACATTCCACATTCCACATGAGTAGGTTGTCTTCAAGAGCCCAAGTCCAAAGACTATTTCACTTGGTATGCCCTCATTCCTATGAAATTTGTGGATGCCATCATTTCTTGTTTAAAGACTCGCACGGTTCCTTTCATAATTTTATGGAGTACAAGGACCATCAAGTTTTTACTTTAATTATTCATGAGATGTTTCAATTTTGACATAAAACCATCCCCTCCAAATATTTCAACATTGTTGGATCCAAGGTAATCACTCCCCCAACCACCAAAATAAAAACTTACCCACACTCTCCCCTAATATTTTCAATTGATGTTCATCTCACCATATGAGAAAATAATAAAGTATTCATGAAACAAGGCCCACTTGAGGAAAAAAACCCTTTCTCCACACCCTCCCACAAAGGTTTTCTATTGATTGTCATAGCATGCGAGAAATTAATAAAGTTTTCATTAAGCAAGTGTTGACGCTTAAATTCACCAGGACCGAAATGACAACCTCATGAGGATGTGAATCCTCCTACGTTTTTGTAGAGGTGGTACTCCTTTTTATGATATGATATTATTTGATACTCTAGATTTCAAAAAAGATATAGGACCTTGAGAAAGTTCACTTTTATACTCAAAGAAAGATAAAAGTTGAAGAAAAAATAAAATGCTTTATTTTTTAAGAGAATTTATGAGAGGTGACCAGGAACCTCATACATCACACATTTGAAAATATAAATAAAATTTCCTCACATCCATCATAGAGAAAATAAAGATTTCTAATCACACATAAAATAAAAGAAGATGATCCAGACGCATAAGAGAAATTTGATAGAGTAAACACATGTAAAGATCAAAGGAAGAAAATGATAGACCAATTTCAAATATTTTATACTCAAAACCTAGAGTTATAAAACACTGTCAAAACTGATCCCGACTTAGTTCTCTTGGGATTTCTGAAAAATATTAAGGTCTATTACAATTCTTTGAAATAAAAATGCGTTTGTCTAGGGGACTAGGATTAGGGCTCCCGTGGACCATAATAGAAAATATAAACAAGGAATAAAATTTGGAGAGAAGAAGGTGGGTGGATGCAGAGCAACAAGACCTGGAAGGAAGACACAAGGGAAATTGTCAAATTTTGGTTAGACCTTTCTAATCAAACAAGCGAAATAACTAGATGAAAACTGATAAGGAAAGCATAATGTGATCAACATACACTTACTATGATGGTATCTCTCCTTTTTTTCTAAAAATCTGGCATCTTCAACATATATCCTAGGAGTGTTTTCACCCAGCAAAAGTTTTTTGAAGACTGAAACTAAGTCATTATAAACTTCATAGAAAAATAGAGGGGTTTTATGCCTCCATAATGCTTGGTACCAAAAGGTAACAAGGTCTTCTTCACAATTTACCCTTTTACTGATAGTTGAATTTAGTAATTGGCAACAATGCACGATAAAAAAATCAAATAAGAGGCCATAAAGAATTTCCTATCCTTCTTGTAATGCGACAATTGGGAACAAATTTCAATAAAAATGATCTTTCCCCAATAAAAAATAGCTTTTTCTTGGATTGTAAAATACATAATATATAAAATCATACGAGATATAGAAGCAATACTCTCCTGGCTTGTTACTTTGGTGAATATCCATGCAATTTATCGATAGAGATTCTTTAAAGATTCAACCTGAATTTTGGTTATGTCTGTTGGGACAGACGCATGATTCTCCAAGTAATCCAATAGGAGGTCAAGCCCATTATTATATTTCTTCAATAATTCTCTGCAATCTTCACCTTTGAAAGTAAGAGTCAGCTCTGGCATCTTTAACATCTTGCGGAAGACTTGAGGTGAAAGAGAAATTAGAGAATGTCCCTAGAGTTGTATGATTATTTGATTCGGTATGTCCTTGTCCACACACCATGCAATGATTTCATTACAATAAAAAACCTCTTGAACAAAACTAGCATGAGAAATACCAGATGTCCAAATTACGTTCCCTTCTTTCTGTGCAGTAGGAGGGGATGAATAATACTAATATTCTCTCGACCACTGGATGTTCTGATCTTCGTGGAAAAAAAGATTCAGAGTGTCACCATAGAATTGTTGTCGATCTGATGCTACCATTAAGTTGACAGAACGATTTCTTTAGCTGGGTAATGGTCACAAATAAACCTTTTCTGAAATATAATGATAATTTAATCCCTTGGCAAATGAAGATTAAATGAGAATTTAATAAAAATTCCTTGAGCCTTTCGCCAATAATGATGTCCTTTTCAAGGCATGCACAACAATTGTTAGAATTTAAACAATACTTAATGTGTATTGGGAAAAAAAAAGTAATGGCGGGGATGGGTGTGAGATAACTTCAATATAGAATTTTTGTGAACCCGTGAACCCACGAACCCATGGTTGTAGAGATGATCAAAATAAACTAAATATAGAGGAGATGTCGGTCGGACTCGCGTGCATGAAAAATGTAATACTTTGGAACTTGGCACCCACGACGTAGCTAAAGGTTAAGTGATGGTCGAAATGTATATCACAAAATTTGAAGTGCAATGTGAGGGTTGCAGAAAAAGGAGAGCAAATGTTTGATCCTGCACACTGACGAATTTGAAGAAAAAATCAAAGTGTTGAAGTGGACTTGTCCACGATTAAGTGGATGGAAATGAAAATGCGACAATCCGTGAACCCAAAGGTCCACGAACTGAAATATGGCTAAGTATAGTAACCAAGAAAGGGATAAAAGGAAATGGGAAAAAGGGAAGGTACAGAAAGGGGAAAATAAAAGGAGTAAATAAGTGGGGAAAATAGAATGTGGGAGGGAAAAATGAAAGCACGAAAAGGTCTCAACAACTAATTCTAATTTTGGGATGATAACCCCCTTGTGGGTTGTCAAGAATCCAAAATATTCATGACCAAATGTTTCTATCCTTTGGACTATGGAGTTGAATCATAAGGATGTACAAAATAAATTGAAAACTATGTACAAGGAGAAGAGAAAATTTTAGGTGAAAAAACTTTTCAAATGTCTCCTATTAACATGAAACATAAACATTTTCCAATTCAACCTTTACCAGTGGCTTCAACTTAGGTTTTATCATCCTTATCTTCTGCTTGACCAACTTTGTTCCTTCTCTCAATGGAATAATGTGCTGAAATATTGTTTTGTCATATGCCTTCAAATCATCATAACTTCGTGTGAACACATCAAGATATTATTTAAAAAGTGTGACATATTGATCAAATTCATATACTGTGCAATTAACTCCACAGTTGATATATTTTGGGAAACTATCAGTCCCAATATTAATCTTTCTTGTTTCTTGGAATTTTCGGACCGATACTTCTTCCAAGAGATTTTAGTATGACCATCTCTTGTAAAAAGCGACTCAGACTTAATACAATTCTTCGAAACAATAACAATATCATTTTCCTCATCTTCATCATCATTTACCAAGAAATTTTCTAGTTCTTGATCGTTCTCAAACACTTGTAAATATTCGTGATTGTTAGGTAAAGAAGGTCATAATACTCTTTTTACTTGAAAATATGATTTTCTTTGAACATCATCTGAGTTTGACAGTGAAGCCTCCAAATCTAATGAATCTTCCTTATGATTTTTATCCCTTGGGATGAAATAAATGTTAAAAGAGCTAAAATATTCCATCAATTCATTAACTCTCTTGGAATATAATTTGAGTCTTTCTTTCTTAATCTTATATCTCTGGGTAACTTGATTTATTACCAACTCAGAGTCGCTAGTTACAATCAAATGTTCTATCTTCATTTCTTGTGAAAGGATCATTCCTTGAATCAAAGCCTCATATTGCGCCTCATTATTTGTGCATGCAAATTCAAGTTTGACGACATGTGGGTGCACAATTTTTTCTAGGCTTATAAGGACAATTCCAACTCCACTCCCTGAACTTGAGTAGGCTCCATAAAATAACATTCTCTAGTAACCCTTAAAATAATTATCTTTATTCCCCATGTCCTCAATTTTCTCCATGTCTAGGATAAAATAATTTTCAATACCAACATCTATATATTTTTCCACTAGCCCATTATCCTTCTTTTTGAAAGAAAATGACCTCCTGGGTTTGCGAGGAACCTTGATCATTGTTTCGTATTTATCTGGAAACATCATGCAACTTCCATCATTCATTATGTAGCCTCTGATCATATATGAACAATCTCTTCCTAGGATAACTCCATATGCAGGAGGAAGATCCACCACCACAATATTAAACACTATAATAATATGAGGAGCAACAATGATCCAAGAATACAAATCTTTGAATTCTCCATAAGATGGAACCTTCTTGGAATCAATTGCATAAATGTTTTCTCCTGTTTCATAATACTTTCTGCAGCTCATACCTAGTGCCTCCATTACCGCTAATGGCATGATATTATTTTGTCGCGCTAGTGTCAACTAGATAGTTGTGGAGTGCAACATCATAATTCTCAATTGAAATATAGAAGGGTGGGACCTTTCCTCTCATCTTGATTGTTGATGTGTTTTGAATTTTCTTTGGACTTGTGACAACGACTTCCATTTTTCTAGATGGGTCATCCATCAATCTCAAAATATTTTCCCTCTGTTGAGGGATCTTCACCACTTCCATGAAGGGAAGAGTAATCCTCAAAATAATCAAATCCTATACAACGTTATATTTCATCTTGGGGGGGATTTGTTATTAGATTCTTTTTCTCTCCAATGTTACTCATCACATTTTTATCAGCCTCTTTATCATTCCCCCTTTCTTTATCTTTTTCTTTATTCTTTTCGTTTTCCTTGTCAGAATCATCTTTATTTATTTATTTATTTACAAAAGCCCGTGTTTGGGAAACATTCTCTTGCGAGTCAAGATCAATGTCGCCTTCTTCAAATATATGCATGGACTTCTCACATTCATCCATTTTTATAGTTTCAAAATTTTCCTCTGGTAAATAATCCTTTTCTTGCTCAACCAGTTGTTCATCATATATCTCATCCAAAACAACTGCATTCAGAACTAGTTTTCTAGGGACCTTTTGTCTTTTTTGATTATTAGTATTTTCAAACCTCAATCTATTTTCTTGGGGGAGGTTTCTTCTTTGTTCTTGGACCTACATTCTCGGGTTTGGTATATAATTATCACTCCTTCTCAATCTGGTTATTTCATTTTTCATTTTCCTTATTGTTCTATTCATTTGTGCAATATCAATCTTTTGCTTAGTTTCTTGTGCTGCAACATGGTCTACCTTCGCATCTGGTATGGCTCATGTTAAGAACCAAATAATGAATACAAAATATCACAATATATCCAAAGATATCTGAATACAATCACCACACAAGATATATGAAACCATATAGAAAACCACAACTTTATTATAGAAACCCTTGAGGTAGGGAAACACCATACAATGGATCCTATTATGGAAG
>ML777366.1:233132-273141 GCA_009831015.1 Picea engelmannii | reverse complement strand
GTAGAACCTTCTAAGAAGTCCTCTTACATTTATTATATCTAATTACCCATTTATTATATCTAACTACCATAGTGTGTCTTATTTAATAATATAGTGGACCTAGTCCACCTTACATTGAATGACCTCCACTATTATCACTATGGTTCCTCTAGGCCCCCCCATTACCTCTCTAACTACCTTACATTTCATCCCCCTTATGAAAGCATTGTCCTCAACGCTTGATGTACAACCATATACCAGGGTCCCATGGATAATTGTGGACCATAATGTTGAAGAAGACTAGAGAACCAAGGTCCCATGTAGAAAGGAAAACCACCATGCTGAAGTAGTCCAATCACCATTGTAAGCTAGGGTCCCATGTCCAAGTGCTCATGTGAACTCCCCGTGGAAGATTTTGGAACCCAATAACCAACTCAAAATGATGCTCCAAAGACTGACACCTGTCATGTGGATCCAAATAAGAATATCCATCCACATAGTGGAAAAGGGTTGTAGCAGAATCTAGAAGAAATAATACCACTGTAGAATATGCAGGATGGACACTAGTAATAATCATTGGCTCTTGATTTGTCACATTGATGCTCTCTACAGAAGGTGGATTAGAGTCATCAAATAAAATATGAAAGTGGTTGTCATCCCAGAAATGACAACTATCCATATACCAATCATCACAATCGGCCTCAAAATCATACCAAGCATATATTTCTTGATTATATTCATCCCTGATATCCGCGATGAGAAATCTTTCATGCATGATATCCAATGAACTACGAAAACTATCCTTTAGGCCATCTGCAAGGTCATGCAATGTGCCACACAATGTGTCATACAATTGAGATTTGAATGCTTCAAGAATTTCTTTGAGGTTTTGAGAAGAAATAGCCATCTGAGTACCCTATGAACTCTTCGGTCCCTCAACCATCATGAAAAAAAACCAAAAATAGACCCAATAAGTTATGGCAGAAAATCACGGCTTTTTCTGGAAAAACCCTAAAAAGCTGTTGAAGTTAAAATGCTCATAACTTCACTTCCCGGACTCCGTTTCGGTTGATTTATTTTTTGAAATTGGGTGAAATTGTGAGAGGAACTCAGATATGTAATTAATTTGGACAAATTTGGCCTCCAGATGATACATAAATAAAAAAAATTCGCGTCGCTGTCCGCGGAAAAAACCCTGAAAATTGCAGATTTTAAAACTTCAATATCTTGACTTCCCGGACTTTGTTTCAGACGATTTTTTTTTTTAACTTGGGTGTTTTCTGAGAGGAAATCAGATCCACAACCTTTTTTTTCAAAATTTTCACAAAAATATATTGAAAATTTATGGAATTTCGCGGCCCTCTTTTTCTTCTCTGAAAAAAAAAAATCTGCAAAAATAAAAAATATTTGCCCACAATGTCTGCCAAGGAAAGTGCTCTGATACCACTTGTTAAGAACCAATGACTGAATAGAAAAGAACCACAATATATCCAAATATATCTCAATACAATCACCACACAATATATATGAAACCATATAGAAAACCACAACTTTATTATAGAAACCCTTGAGGTAGAGAAACACCATACAATGAATCCTATTATGGAAGGGATCCTCTCTTGTTCACTTGCCTCTCCGAGGGGGCATCCTCCTATTGAGATACCACTCCAAATACAATAATTCTCTTCATATCTCATTACATTGCTTGAACCCCTTTATATAGTGCTACCATCACCTAAGAATAAAAAATAAAAAATATTTGCCCACAATGTCTGCCAAGGAAAGTGCTCTGATACCACTTGTTAAGAACTAATGACTGAATAGAAAAGAACCACAATAGATCTAAAGATATATGAATACAATAACCACACAAGATATATGAAACCACATAGAAAACCACAACTTTATTATAGAAACCCTTGAGGTAGGGAAGCACCATACAATGGATCCTATTATGGAAGGGATCCTCTCTTGTTCACTTGCCTCTTCGAGGGGGCATCCTCCTATTGAGCTACTTCTTCAAATACAATAATTCTCTTCATATCTCATTACATTGCTTGAACCCCTTTATATAGTGCTACCTTACAGTTCCCTTAAAAAACCCTCCTCCAATGGCTTTATTTTGACAGTTGTGGCTTTTTCTCTTCATTTTTTCTCGAAATAGAGGCTCCTTGATCATCAATGTTCAGAGTACCCAACTTCCTCTGTACTTTTCCCCGGATGATATCAGGGTCAACACCTGTTTCAATCATGATTTCCTCCATTTCCGTGGCCTTATTCATTTCTTCCTCTAAGGTGTCAATTTGGAATGTTCTAATAGAACATTTTACATTTGGTGGAATCACATTCTTATAATAACCAACTATCACTGGGTCATTTGGCTTCTTATCTTCATGAATTTTATTTAGGGTTTTATTAAACTTGAGATTAAAATCTCATATTATCTCATTCTTCTTTAAGTATATCTAAGTAAAATTAGTGAGAAGAGTGTGGTATGTTGCTGGGGGAGAAATCATAGTCAAAAACATGTTTTTGAGGTCATCAAAAGAACCGATAGATCTGGTGGGAAATGTTGTATACCATTCATAAGCTTGGCCCGATAAAGTTTGGAGAAACAACATTACCATTACATCATTATGTTCCACAAGATGAAAGTCACAAACATCCATGAACAAATCAACATGTCTTTTAGCATTGATTGTTCCATATCTAGAAAATTATTTCAGGGTAACCTTAGGAAGGATTGGGAGCTCATGTTGCTCACTGCGTAGGTCAAGGGGAGAATCTCATTATTATGGGATTTCTGAATCTTCTCATTCATTCGTTTATGTATTCTTCACACCTTATTTCCTCCCATAGTTCTTCGCGTAGTACTTCATGTCTTTCTTTGTGTGGTCCTTCACATATTTCTTCATTTCTTTCTGCCATTTCCAGAAGCTTATCCTTTTCATTATGAATAAGTTCTTCACTTTTTGATGTAACTTCTTGCTTTTGCTTCTAGTGAGTGGTCCTTCATATTTATCTAGTTTCAATTTTGATATTGTTCTAAAGATCTTCGCACTCACCTCTCGTTCTTTCAGTCTTGTCTTTTGTCCCTCCTTTGTCTTCGAAGGATTTCTCTTTCCTCTTCTTGGACTAGTATGTGCCAAGATATTTCCAATTCTTCCCTAGTTTCAACTGTTGTTATTACAAGATTATATAGATGGTGCAAATTGCTTCTTTGATTATTCAATCCAAATTCTAACCGAGGCTGATCAACTTGAGGCAAAGTCATGTATTTTCAAAGATTGTAAACCAGATTTCAAAATTTTCAGTTGTTCCCCAGTATGGTCGCCAAAACTGTTGGTGCTTGAATCCATCAAGACCGAAATGACAACCTCACGAGGATTGTAATCCTCCTGCATTTTTATAGAGGTGGTACTCCTCTTTATTATATGATATTATTTGATACTCTAGATTTCAAAAAAGATATAGGACCTAGAGAAAGTCCACTTTTATACTCAAAGAAAGATAAAAGTTGCAAAAAAAAAAAAAAGTTTTATTTTTTAAGAGAATTCATGAGAGGTGACCAGAAACCTCATACATCACAAATTTGAAAATATAAACAAAATTTCCTCACATCCATCATAACAAATATTTCTGATCACACATAAAATAACAGAAAATGATCTGGTTGCATAAGAGAACTTTGATAGAGTAAACACATGTAAAGATCAAAGGAATAAAATGATAGACCAATTTCAAACATTTTATACTCAAAACTCAGAGTTATAAAACACCGTCAAAACTGATCCCGACTCAGTTCTCTTTGTATTTATGAAAAATATTAAGGTCTATTACAATGATTTGAAATAAAAATGAGTTTGTCCAGAGGACTGGTATTAGGTCTCCTGCAGACCATAAAAGTAAATATAAACAAGGAATAAACTGTGGAGAGAAGAAGGTGGGAGGATGCAGAGAAACAAGACCTGGAATGAAGACAAAAGGGAAATGATCAGATTTTAGTTAGACCTTTCTAATCAAAGAAGATAAATAACTGGATGAAAACTGATAAGGAAAGCAGAATGTGATCAACATACACTTACTATGATGGTATCTCTCCTTTTTATCTAAAAAATTGGTAGCCTCGATAGATATCCTTAGAGTGTTTTCTCCTAACAATTTTTTTTGAAGTTTGAAACAAAGTCATTATAAACTTCATAGAAAAATAGAGGGGTTTTATGCCTCCATAATGCCTGATACCAAAAGGTAATGGGGCCTGCTTCACAATTTAGCCTTTTACTAATAGTCAAATTTGGGAATTGGCAATAGTGCACGATAGAAAATATTAAATAACATAGCATAAAGAATTTCCTATCCTTCTTGTAACACGACAATTGGGAAGAAATTTCGATAGAAATGAGATTTCTCCAATCAAAAATAGATTTTTCTTGGACTGTAAAATACATAATATATAAAATCATCTGAGATATAGAAACATTATTCTCCTAACCTATTACTTTGGTGAATAGCCACGAAATTTATCTATAGGGATTTTTTAAAGATTCAACCTGAATTTTGGTTATGTTTGCTGGGACAGACACAAGATTCTCCAAGTACTCCAACAGGAGGTCGAGCCCATTATTATGTTTCTTCAAGAATTCTCTGCAATCTTCACCTTTGAAAGTAAGAGTCAACTCTGGTAGATTTAACATCTTGAGGAACACTTGAGGTGAAAGATAAATTGGAGAATGTCCTTGGAGCTGTATGATTCTTTGATTCGGTACATACTTGTCCACAATTTCCTTACAATCGAAAACCTATGGAACACAACCAACATGACCAATACCATATGTCCAAATTACGTTCCCATCTTTTTGTGGAGTAGGAGGGGAGGAATAATACCAGTATGCTCTTGACCACTAGAATTTTTTATCTTCGTGGCCAAAAATATTCAGAGTGTCACCATAGAACTGTTGTCGAGATGATGCTGCCATTAAGTTGACGAAACTATTTCTTCAGCTAGGTAATGGTCACAAATAATAATTTTCTGAAAGATAATGATAATTTAATCCCTTGGCAAATGAAGATTCAATTAGAATTTAATGAAAAATTCCTCGAGCTTTTTGCCATTAATTATGGCATTTTTGGGGCCTGCACAATAGTTGGTAGAATTTAAACAGTACCGCGAACTCGCGAACGCGCGGTTTTAGAGATGATTAAAATAAACTAAGTATATATGAGCAGTCGGTCATAATCACATGCATGAAAAATGGAATACTTTGGAACCCCGCACCTGCAACGAAGTTAAATGTTAAGTGATGTTCTAAATGTAGATCTCGGAAGTTGAAGTGCAATGTGAGGGTCACAGAAAAAGGAGAAAAAATGTTTGAGCCCACATACCCATGAATTTGAAGAAAAAAACGAAGTGTTGAAGCGGACTTGTGCATGAGTAAGTGGATGGGAATGAAACTGCGACAACTCGTGAACTCGAAGGTTCACAAACTGAAATATCGATAAGTATAGTATCCAAGAAAGGGAAAAAATAAGGGATAAAAGGAAATGGGAAAAAGGGAAGGTATAGAAAGGGGAAAAGAAAAAGAGTAAAGAAGTGGGGAAAATATAATGTGGGAAGGAAAAATGAAAACACGAAAAGGTCTCAACAACAAGGCCCATTGGAAGGCAATATAGACATATCTCAAAGTCTCAACATTTAAGCTTGTGTACCAATCCCAATTTTATATGCACCTCCAAGATGGCTAAATACAATCTCCAAACTATCTCAAAAGAATGATATCATGTTCCTTGATATTTCCCTTTAGCTCAAGTTGAGTTGTGTCTCATCAACTTTCGTTGGAGTTAAAGAATCACATTCCACATAATCACAAACCTAGACATTGTGCACTAATACCAATTTTATTTCACTTCATATACCCTCTTTACTACGAAATTCATGGATGAACCATTGCATGTTTGAAGATTCACACGATTCCCTGAAAAAAATCATAATACAAGGACCAACGTGAACAAAAATCATAGTACAAGTACCAACATGAACCTTATTACCAATTTCCTCTCAAGCTCAAATGCTAGTAGAGACATTGCTTCCAACTCATGATTTTTTTAATCTGTCACTTCCTTCCGTCTTTCTCAAAGTTTTCATTATTTGTAACTTGTTTTTACCATGCATTCTATTCATGCACCCATTTTCTAATCACATTGGTTCATCTTTGGCCACCCAAAGACATTATATAAATGAATGGAAAACACTAATTTATTTAACATTTAGTTAATAACTCCATTTTTGAAATAATAAGATATCATTATACTTTTTGAAATGACCAACTTTGAAATATTTGTTTTTAGCTTTGTTCTTCATTCATAGGAATGTGTAAGAGCATAATAATTATTTAAATTAATTTATTACCTAACAATTTCCAAATTCGAATTAACTTTATTATAGTTTTTTTTTCTTAAAATCAATAAAAGGAAAATAATTATTAAGTTTTTGTATTTGTATTAGTTTATAAATTTATCTTTATTCCAAATAAATCTTATAAATAAATATAATTTTTAAATTTTAGTTAACTTTATTCCAAAATTAACTTTATAAATAAATAACACTATATTTTTTTAAAAGTAACGATCATCTCTAAAATATTTTCCAAAATAAATGTAAAAGATTTTAATTAAAATAATAGAAATATCCTCATACTCATGAGTAAATAAATAACATTATGTTTTTAAAAAGTAACGATCATCTATTAAAAAAAAAAAATTGTTAGGAAATGTAAATTTTTTTAATTAAAATAATAGAAATACCCTCCTGTTCATAAAGATTGAGAGAAGTGATTTATTTTTATCTCTTAAAAATTTTTAAAGTTATTTTTAAAAGTTGACTTATTTTTGAAAATTTTTAAACTTATTTTTGAAACTTCCCCACTTTTATTTAGCTACTTAGAAAACCCAAAACCAAATCAAATGCTAAACTCAACATTTAACCCATTTAATTTTATTAGTAGTTGTTGGATTTCAAAGTGTTGGAAAATGTATCGAATAAAAAATATTATGTAGGGCATACCTTTTATGTTGTCATATTCAAATTTAACATGTCTTCCCTATAGGCACCAAGGGCCACAATTAACGGCAAATCATGCATGAAAGCAAGTTGTCATGGTACTAATTTTGTTATTGCGAATATGTGATTTATACCAGGAATTTGCATAGTTTAGGCAACTCCTTGCATAAATAATTATGAGACTTGCCCAAGCATCATTTTTGAAATTGAGGATGTAGTGGTATAAAATCTAATTTTTAAATGTGATTGGCATTTGTATATTGATGGATAAAAACATATAAAACCTCTTTAAAAAAGAACAAAAAGGGGACATGATGGTCATTGTTGAATTAAACATAATAACATAAATCATACAAATTGCACATTTCTATGTGGATTATAAAAGGAAATGTTGTTATAAATCTTTTCATACATTAATTTTATGACATGATAAGTCAAATATGCTCAAAAAAAAAATGAAGGTCAATAATTATTCTATAAAATTATGTATAAAAGAGAAATGTCGACTCACTACTAAAAGGAACCACAAACCTTTGGTAACTTTTCATTCTCTATTTAAGCTAGCCCACACCCAATTGTCTTGTAGGGCATAACTTGCTAGGATCCTTAAGACCCAAGAGGCTATCCCTCAAAAAGAGACCCTTGTTGATGTTTGGACGTGTCTTAAATTTAAAAGTTTTTTTTTTTGCATAAGTGTATTAATGTATCATGGTATATTTATTAAATTATAGCTCTACAAATCAAGTTATCAATGCATCTTCCAAGTTTATGTTTGGAAATGTATTAATTTGAAACTTTAATTTACAAAAGTGTATTAATTTATCATGGTAGATATATGAAATTATACCTTCATAATCAAGTTACTAATGCTTCTTCCACATATGTAAATCAAGTTACTAGGAGGTGTTTCTCCCTAATGGATAGGTTTATTTGTATAATTTTTAGAGCCACTTCCATATTCGCTTTTGCAAATCAATGGTGGTTGTATACTTCCCATGTCAAGTGAAGAGCATCATCATGTGAGAATTTAAGAACCGAAATGATATATATGCTCAATAGAAGACCCTTTTTCCTTCTTTTCTATTGATTATCCATCATCATCACCATGGTTTCCATGGACCAATAAAGGTCATGGAAAACTCCCCATCCTTGGATGAGAGGAAGAAAACATTTCATAGCCACTCCCCTCCCACGATCAGGGAACTTCTATTCTTTCATCTAAATCTAATGGAAAATCTAATACTTCAACTCCACTACCCATAATTCATTGCCAACAAAAGAAAGAGAAGAAGATGAAGAAACAATCACATACACAGATTCACATGGTTACTTGAAGAATTTTACTAGGGGCCATAAATGTTTGGTTTTAATTATCCATAAGATGCTTCATTTTTTACATAAAACCATCCCCTCCAAATCTTCACACATGTACAAATGTCAAGTAACCACTCCCTGATCAAATCTTTCCACATATCCATATCTAAGGTAATCACTCCACCAACCCTCTATCTCCCTCCCTTTATTTTATTTTGTATATTCATTATATACAAAGATACTTAGGATTACTTATAATCTACAATTTAAAAAATTGAAGGTTCAATGGCTCTAATAGGGGGGGGNGAGGATTTGGTGTGTTCATACTCAAGGTTATATCTTCTTCAAAAAATCAAATCCAACATTCTTCCCCCAAAACAAGGCTCAAAATTTGTGTTAGATTCCCATGGTATGTTTCAATTTTGGCATAACCATCCCCTCCGAATATTTCCACATATCTAGATCTAGGGTAATCGCCAGTTGGTATCCACCTCCTTCCTACCCCTTCTCACTCCACACCCTTCCCCAAAGGTTTTCTATTGATGCTCATCTCACCATGAAATAAATTGATAAAGGTATTTGTTAGGTGATCTACAAGGCCCACTTGAAGCCAATATAGATAGATCTCAAAAGGACTCTAATAACTAAGCATGTGCATTAGTCCCAATTTTAATTGTCTTTGGAGTGGTTAATTCCAAGCTCTAGAGTATCTCAAGAGGTTGATATCATGTTTCCTAAGAATCCCCTTTAACACAAATTTAGGTTTTTCCCATCAACTTCAGTTGGAGTCGAAGTGTTCCATTCTATATTCCATGTGATTAGGTTGTCTTCATGAACCCAAGTCCAAAGACTATTTCACTTGCTATGCCCTCATTCCTATCAAATTTGTGGATGCCATCATTTCTTGTTTATAGATTCACATGGTTTCTTTAATAATTTTATGGAGTACAAGGACCATAAAGTTTAGACTTCAATTTTTATCGATGGAAGAAATCATGGGAAACTGTCGAGTAATTCCCCACAATTCGTGGATGGTAAACAAGGTAAACCATCGACCTAATTACAGGCCTAACTTGATGGGGACATCGAGTGAGGTTCAACAATTTCATGAAGAGAAACAATATCTAGCCGGGGATTTGACCCCAAGACCTCACTTGTAACAACCATAATGCTCAACCACTCAAGCTAACCCACCGGGCTAAAGTTTTGACTTCAATTATTCATGAGATGTTTGAATTTTGACATAAAACCATCCCCTCCAAATCTTTCAACATTGTTGGATCAACAATAATCACTCCCCCAACCCTCCCCCGAAACACCAAAATAAAACCTTCCCCACACCCTCCCCTTAACTTTTCTATTGATGTTCATCTCACCATGCAAGAAAATAATAAAGCATTCATGAAGCAAGGAATGCTTGATGGAAAAAAAAAACCTTCCCCACACCCTCTCACAAATGTTTTCTATTGATCATATCACCATGCAAGAAATTAATAAAGTGTTCATGAACCAAGGCCCATTGGAAGACAATATGGAGAGATATGAAATTCTCAACATATAATCTCATGCACTAATCCAAATTTTATATGCACCTCCAATATGTATAAATCTAAGATCCAAACTATCTCAAAAGAATGATATCATGTTCCATAAGATTTCCCTTTAGCACAAATTGAGGTTTCTCTCGTCAAATTTTGTTGGAGTCAAAGCATCACATTCCATGTGATCAAAATACGTATAGACTGTCTTCAAGAGCCCAAATCCATTCATTATTTCACTTCATATACCCTCTTTACTATGAAATTCATGGATGAACCATTGCATGTTTGGAGATCCACAATTCCTTGAAAAAAATCAGAGTACAAGGACCAACATGAACCTTATATCAATTTCTTCTCAACTCATGATTTTTTTGAATGTGCCATTTCCTTTCTTTCTTTCTCAAAGTTTTCATTGTTTATAACTTGTTTTACCATGCATTCTATTAATGTACCCATTTTCTAATCACACTGGTCCATGTTTGGCCACTCCTAGATAATAGATAAATGAATGGAAAACACTAATTTATTTAGCATTTAGATAATAACTCTCTTTTTATAATAAGATATCATTGTGCCTTGTTGAAATGACCAACTTTCAAATATTTGTTTTTGTTTTTAATTCCTTAAAATTTATAATAGCATAATTATTATTTAAATTAATTTATTTTCTAGAAATCTGCCACTTCCTTTTGTCTTTCTCGAAGTTTTCATTGTTTGTAACTTGTTTTACCATGCATTCTATTCATGTACCCTTTTTGCATTGAAAGTAGCAAGGTGCTCTACAATCAAGAATGGGGAAGATGTTGTCACGTACTGTTACATTAAAAATAATAAAAAACAATAACAAGAATCCGGGGAAGATGTTGTCACATAACGTTACGTTAAGTGACAACATTAAATAAAGTAAAATTAAAATTGAATAACTACATATGTACGTGACAACATATAAAAAATTAAACCAATGTAGATCCATCTTAAACCCAACTATCAAGCACCGGGAGGAGTCCAATTTCTTAAGGTGTATTTTTTTATAATTTAATAGGAAGAAATTAATACATGACATCGAATGAAATGATAAAAAAATTTACACCTTAAGAAATTTGATCCCTCTGAGTGCTTGATAGACTAGATCTATGTTGGTTCAAACTTGGCCACCCCTAGACAATAGATAAATGAATGGAAAACACAAATTTATTTAGCATTCAGTTAATAACTCCCCTTTTAAAATTACAAGATATCATTGTGCTTCATTGAAATGACCAGCTTTGAAATATTTGTTTTTGTTTTTCTTTCCTTGAAATGTATAAGAGAATAATAATTATTTAAAATGATTTTTTACCTACCAATTTCCAAATTCTAATTAATTCTATTATTGTTTTTGTATTTTATTTCTTAAAATCAATAAAAATAACAATTATTCAAATTGAATTTTTGTATTTTTATCAGTTTCTAAATTTAACTTTATTCCAAATTAACCTTGTAAATAAATTTCTATTTTAAATTTGAGTTAACTTTGTTTCAAAATTAACTTTATAAATAAATGTTATAAATAACATTTAGAAGTAATGATCATCTATATCTTAAAAACAAAAAATAATTCGACCAATCCATAACTATTTTGTAACATACTCCATTTCATTTATGAATTAGATACCAATCCAAATGATCTAAATTCATTAAACCAAATTCATCGTTAATTCATTCTTAACTCCCATTAAACAGTTGTTGGTCTCGTCGCATTAAGAGACCATTTTTATGAACAAAATTTTATCAATATTCAAAATCCACAAATCACATTCATCGTATATTGATTCTTAATTACTATTAAATACATCACTGCTTAGTAATCAAATTTCATCCTATAAAAAAACATCATCCAAGTTTCATTGTTGATTAGTAGAAAACACTAAGGTTGTAGTAGAGCACATTTGAAAGTGAGGTCCTCCTTGAGTATACATTTCCTAAAAGGTGAGAATTTTAATGAACAATAATGACTATGCATAGAGCTAGAGGACCCATCATTTTTTGCTCTGAAGATGTCAAGGAAACAATGTGAATCTAGATTAGTAGTGTTAGGATATTTAGACACTTAGGAGTTAATTAATATCAGTTTGTTCTAGTGTTTCGTTAGGTAAAAGTGTGTTTCTTAGTGTGTTTCTTTAGTATTCATTAGTGCGCATTTGTAGTTAGGAAATATGAAGGTCACAATATGTTCCCAACATACATTGATCTGACGATTCATATTCTCCTCGATCTTAGTGACTACATTGATCTATGTCTTATCACCCAATTGGTCCATGATCTCTATTTAAAGAGCATGGAGGGTCATTTGTTTATGATCGATTGTGAGAAGATCTCTTGTAAATATCTCTATAATATTTTTCTTTTTCATTAATAAATTGCTCCAAGTGGTTACGTTGGATGGGGCCATGGATTTTTTCCTGTAGGGGTTTTACCCACATCAAAATATCAATGTGTTTGTTATGACCCAAGAGGGGCATATATACGTCTAAATGTATATGATATGACCCCAAGCGGGGGCCTGTATGGGCCTAAATGTACATTTAATGTGTAAATACATATGTAATAGGGTCAACTTAGTGATAAAGGGGCCTCATGTGCAAGTGTCAATAGCTATTTATAAGAGATCATGTATTCATTGTTGAGAGGTGAATTGTGAAGTATGAATGGTCTTTGGTCAATTGGAGGGGGTTCCCCTATTCTTTAAGGAGTTATTGTGTAAACTATCTATCTTGGAGGTGTGCTTCATGTTGACATTTTGTACATGGTGTGTACTTATGTAATTTTATGATATTTTGAGTATTTGGATCATAACAGTGTTGATATTTGATATGGTTGTGTTAGTGGTTACTAAAGGTGTTCATCATCTATTGAATATCTTTGTTGTCGAAAATGGTATCAGAGTGCATTTAAAGACCCACTCCCATTGTAGATCAAGATCATGAAGTTGTGTTTCCTCATCTCTTTTTTCTACTATTTCCATACATTTTTGGGCTAGGAAGACTATTTCATTGCGTCCATAGCACTCATTTCAGTTAGGAACGCTTTTTGTTTCACTCGAAAATGTCTCTATTTTCCCAAGATACGACCATTGTAACATCCAGTTCCACTGATCACATTCATACATTGACTTATTCTTTGAGGACACTTGTGAGCAAGTGATCCAGTTTAAAACATGATACATTATGATTATCCGTTTGGTTTATATGTTTATGTTATGATTCAATATTGAAATTGATATGCTATTTATATTGATGCATAACATTGAAAGGCATTATGATGAGGTTTTCTGAGTGTGGAAGAAGTGTGGAATGATCAATATGTTGATGGCATCGAAATACTTCCTTGGACTCTAGGTTGAGTCAAGGAGTGGACTAGTGACTTTGATTATGAGTAATTGTTTTATTTATGCATGTGTTATGATGATGATTCAGTTATGTATTTCATGTATATGAGTTATTAATGTTAATTTTTTGAGTGGATGCAGACATGGTGACACTTGCTAATATGACTCACATATGGAGTAAAAGAGTCATACACATATATCAGATGGATGAGGGATAGGTGTGGTAGTGTCCCTGTCACAACCTACTAGCACTCCCACCATGAAATGAACTAAAGGTTAACGACTACCTTGTTCCGAGAGGTTCATGATGTCATGAGGGAAGACTGAGGCAATCACTCATGAATATTTCTGAGCGACACACAATAAGGCATATTCCTTATTCCTCAGTAAGCCCATAGTCTCACACAAGATCGACGAGTGGAGTATTCACTCCAAGTGTCAGATAACTTCCAAACTAGTCAACGACGAGTGGAACCCTTGGAGCACAAAGGTGCATCTTGAAGGGCACATCGCATGGATACATTATGATTCAATAAAAATATAGAAGACCTTATAAATAAAATTAATACTTAGACTTTGTTAGAGAAAATAATATGAATTATTATTTAGTTATAAACCAGAAAACATAACCAAAAGTAAGTCTAGATGTTTTGACAAAACAAGTTTATAAAATGGGTTAAGGGAATTAGACTAAATAAACTTTAGTAAAGGGAGAATAGGAATACAAATATAAACATGTGCACAATGTGTGCATGGATGTAGTGGCCATATAATTAACATCAATTAATTCTACAACATAATAGTAAAATTCAATAATTTCTTTATATGAGCACATTCACATACAAATTTATCAACACATACTAAAATTTTATAGCAAAATAAAACAAATACACAATTTAAATTACCTGGGTCTGATGCTAAACCTCTGTTTTTTCGCTTGCCTTGTTGACCGCTGCTGCACTGTGTAAACACTGCCCAATACCTAGTTCCACCCTGCTAACTAGGTAACTTCCTAGCTCCAAGATATCATATGGATATCCTGGCCCTCATGCCCAAAACCTCCAGCAAACCGGTGCTTGTACTGATCTTGTACTGATCCAATCTGACTCCAAAACTCAACTCCTCTTTGCAAATCCCAGAGAGCCCCAAAAATCAATCCCCCCATCTCCCCTAGAATGCTCCTCCCGTCAACCTCCTTCCCCTCCATATTCCTCCTTCACCGACTTCCCCCTCATTTACTTCCCTACCTAACCCATTTATTACCTTATCTTATCCTTTCATTGTTAATGCCCCTTATCCCCTTTATTTATTATTTTATCCTATATTTAATGTCTTACCCCTTTGAATTAATATCTTATCCCTTTCCGTGTACGTAACTCTTTTTTTTTTTTTAATTTAAACAATATAACTTATTATCCCTTTTAAATTTAATACCCAAGTTATTGAATATAATAGGTAGTTAATTAATTAATTAATTAATCAAAATTACAACCTTTAATTAATTAATAAATATTTAATTAGTATCTTTATACCAATCTTGTTTAATTAATACCATGTTAAGACAATTAATCCCCTAATTAATTTTTACTTAATAAACCTTAAACATTTATTCAACTAGGGTTGTTACAATGGAATAAATAAAAATGAATTTTTAATTAAAATAAAATGTATTCATGAGAGAATAGGTTGTCAACATAGAGTAGTATCTTAAGATAATCAACCTCTAAATCCTAAATAAGAGAAGAGTCCTCATCAAACTCCAACTGTAAATTAGTTAGGGCACACAATAAAAGAGAAATTGGGGAACTAAGGGACAACTAGGAGAAAATCTAGGAACCAATTGAAGACTGTGAGGGAAAGTGCTTAATTATTTAAATTAAAAAGGATTTAACATGTGCAACTTGGGGAAAGTGTGACATGTGTTGGGGCTGAGTAATATTTAATTTAATTATAAAAAATTTACTAATATTGAATGAGAAGACAAGTGTCAAACCAAGATATTTTATTAAATAAAGGAAAGGAAGAAGGAGAGGTACCCTATTGCTGGATGAATGAACTGTTGTTAAAATTTATATTGACTAAGTCAAGGACTTGGGGCCTATTGGTGGGGGATGGTGATTTTCACCCAGCCCACCAGGGATCAAACCCCATCGAGACTTAGGCTTATTGTGATAAGGCTCAAAGGGTAGGCGACCCCCCTGGGACGTCTCAGATCTTGCTGAGTCATAAGTTATTGGTATATCTGGCTTGCAGGATGTTGGATATACTCTTGGGTTTATAGTGGAAACCGACGGATTTGAACCTGGGCCTAGCTCGGTAATCCCAACGTGTTACTAATTTCCCCATGGTTAAAAATAAAATAAAATTATATTGACTAAGTTTTCTTGTGTGAGTTGTGCTGCAAGTTTGTGCAAGAGGTGGAAGCCTCTCCTTGTGAGGGAAAGATTGAGCTAGTTGGTCTGAGTTTTTGTGTGATCCCTTTGCGGCTTGGGGGGTTAAGGGGGAAGAAGAGTATCCCTAGCATTGGTTGGGAGGTACCGGCGAATTTGTTCGATTAGCAAGTAAAGGACGGGCACAAACTTCCAAGATAATAATTGAAGATCACTTGCACATCGCCAAACATATGGTTACGATATATATTTTGTATAATCAATCTATTTTTTAATGAAATCCATGTTTACTGGTTTTGGAAGGAGCATATGATGTTGTGGCTTATTAAGCTAGTCGTTTACACATATATAACCTCCATACTATGACATAATAGATTGTTTCTAGTACTAAAAAGATAGAAAAATATTTAATACAAAATTATCGCTTCTTGGAATGCATCGGATTCATGAAATTTATCTAGACATATCATTCAGTATAAGAGTATCTTTGTTAGTATTGTCATCATAAAAAATAAGGGTATCACACACACACACACACACACACACACACACACACACACACACACACACACACACACATATATATATATATATATATATTATTGCATTTGTTGAATGTACCTCTCTGGGAAATTATTATTTATATATTCTTAAGTATATATTATTGCATTTGTTGAATGTACCTCTTTGGTAGTGTTCATAAAGAACTTGAGAAGGTGAAATTCCCTGAGTTTTTGGGTTCCACTGATGGTTTATCCATTGAATATTGGTTAGATAATATGTCAATGTGTTTTTCATTGCGTGATTATACCTCCAACATGAAGGTCCACATGGCGGTATTTCAACTAAAAGGGAGTGCGCTTCTTTCGTGGAAGACACTCTTACCACAATTGAATATGGACGTTGAAGATGTTTCATGGGAACTGTTTGAGGAATAATTCTGAGAGAGGTACCTATATGATGAATTCATTGAGTGCCAGCTTAATGAATTCAACGCTTTACAACAGGGAAGTCGTACAATACCTAAGTATGAGGCTAGATTTATGGAGTTGCTGAGATATGCTCTGCATTTAAACACTGAAATAGATAAAGGTGAATAAGATTGTGTTCGGTATAAAATTCAACATTCATGCTAAGGTGAGGATCTTGATGCCTCATACTTTGCATGATGCAGTAAAAAAATATTTCATCACTTAAGAAGACTTGAACAGTGGGGATCAAGGTAGGACTCCTTCTATGTAGAAAGGACACACACCACTTAGAGCGCCATAAAAACAGACACCCGTTAGGTAGACTTCTGGGCACCATGATACACCTAGAGGACCTGTATTTTCTACACCATGTAGACCGACTATCGATCAGGGGACTTTGTATAGAGAACCACCTCAACAATAGTCGTTTCATCCTCAACAACAACAACACCATATATTTGTTCCACATAACATATTGGGGCCTCAAAACCCTAGACCAACAGATTCTTCCTTTGGAACTAGGGTCACCGGCCTTAAGAACAAATTTTGGACTTGTGAAGAGCTACACTATCAGAGAGATTGTCCTATTGAGAAGGAAAGAGTTATCATATCAATAGGAGAAATGATAGTGGGATATTTGGGAAAGGCCCATAGGATTCATGCAACAATGAATAACCTCCAGGACGAGCATCAATCTACAATGATCGAGACTTCATGTATGATATAATATCAACAATTTAGTGTTTTGATAGATCCAGGAGCTACTAAGAGTTTTATATCTAGTGTTGTGCTTAAAATAATTAAGGTAAGGGAAGTCAAACAAGATGAGTTTAGATGTGTAGAAATGACATCTGGTGCCAAGAAAAAGGTTGCAGGAAACGTTAAGGATTGTAACATTAACTTGGGTGATTTTTTCACAAATGTAAACCTTTATGTCACAACCTTGGGATCCTACGACATTGTGGAATGTATTGGTTAGAATTGCATGAAACGATACTTAATTGCAATGTGAAGAGATTAATTTAATTGATGATTTGGGACAGAGCAGAGTAATTGTAAGAAGAAACCAAGGAGTATCGCTAAGATTTATTTCTTCCCTACATTTACAAAAAAGTATGCACAATGGATGTAAGTTGTACACCATATTAGCGCTTATTAAAAAAGATGACGTGGAAATATTGGAAGACTTTCCAGTAGTATCAGAGTTTGCCGATGTTTTTCCTAAAGAACTACTGGGTTTACCACCAAATAGAGAATTGGAATTTACTATAAATCTAAAACTTGGTACATAGCCAATTACTAGAATGCCATATCGGATTTCGACACCTGAATTGCAAGAGTTAAATATGCAATTGAAGGAGTTGTTGGATTTTCGACTTATACGTCCAAGTGTATCACCGTGGGCTATGCCAGTAATATTCGTAAGAAATAAGGACGGATCATGGAGGCTTTGCATTGTCTATTGTCAATTAAACAAAGCCACGATCAAGAATCAATATCCGTTACCGAGACTTGATGACTTATTTCATCAAATGAAGGGAGTGACAGTGTTTTCAAAGATTGATTTGAGATCGGGATATCACCGGTTGCGAATCAAAGAGGAAGGCATTCCTAAAACAACATTTAATAAAATATTTAGACATTATGAATTTAATGTATTACCATTTAGATTGAAAAATACCCCTGGTGTTTTCATGTGTTTAATGAATGGTGTATTACTCAAACACTTGGACATGTTCATACAAGTATTCATTGACGATATGTTGATTTACTCTTATATGAAAGAAGAGAACGACGAACATCTGAGATTAGTTCTACAATGATTAAGGGAAAACAAGTTGTACGAAAATTTGTCGAAATGTTCTTTTTATCAGACAAATATTCACTATTTGGGACATATTATTTCTGGAGAAGGCATCATTGTGGATCCAACAAAAGTAGAGGTTATTATGGAATGGCCAACACCGATGAATGTGCAAGAAGTATGTATTTTTATGGGATAAGAGGTTAGTATCGATGCATTTTCGAAGGATTTTACAAGATAGAAAATCCAATTACAGAACTACAAAAGAAGAACAAGAAATTCGTATGGTCATAGAAGTGCGCGGAAGCATTTCAAAAGCTTAAAGAAATATTAACAATGACATCAATATTGAAATTTCTAAATATGGAAAAGAATTCTTGGTAGGCATTGACACATCCAAGGAAGGATTGGGTGGAGTATTAATGCAATAAGGTCGAGTTATCACATATATTTCAACGAAACTAAGAAGGCATGAAGAGAATTACACAACACATGATTTGGAATTGTTAGCGATTGTTTATGCCTTGCGATTTTGGAGACACTACCTTATTAGATGTAAATTCGATTTGAAAATTGATCACAGTGGATTACAATACACTTTTACTCAGAGTGGCTTGAACGCACGATAAATATGTTGGCCAAAAATTTTAAGTGAACAATTTTTTGATATCACGTATATTAAAGGAAAAATTAACAGAGTTGCAAATGAGTTGAGTTAGAGACCTCACATTTTCTCAATAATACCAATAAAGGTGAATCTTCGAGAAACTATTTTAGTGTTACATATTGATGACGACTTGTACAAGGAAGTAAAAGACAATATTAGACAAGATACCATTATGATACCTATATATGATGGATATTATTTGGATAATTATGGACTACTAAGATACAATGACATAATTTATGTACCACCAATTGACAAATTGAGAAATTTTATTTTAAACAAGGCTCATCGAGCGATGTATATGGCTCATCCTGGAGTCACAAAAATGAAGGCATATCTTAAACCATTATTCTTCTAGAAGGGAATGAAAACTGATATAGTTAACTATGTGGAAAAATGTATTGAATGTCAACAACTGAAGGCTGAACATAGACATCCAACATGATTATTACAACCACATGTGATTCCTAAATCAAAATGGGAAGTTATACATATGGATTTTATTGTTGGATTTGCATTGACGACGGGGAGACACAATTTTATTTTTGTAGTCGTCAACACTTAAACGAAGAGTGCATACTTTATTCTAGTTTGTATGACATATCAACAACCAGACATAGCTAGAATTTGTTTTTAATGAAATTGTGAGATTGCATGGTGTACCAAGGAAGATAGTATTTGATCAAGGATTGATATTCACTGGACGTTTTCGGACTAGTTTCTAAGAGGCTTTGGGAACAAAAATGAATTTTAGTACATCATATCACCACAAAACAAATGGACAAACTGAAAGAATGAATCAAATTCTAGAGGATATGCTTTGAATGTATGTGATGGATCAACATAAATGTTGGGAATAATTTTTACCATTGGTGAAGATGCATAAGAGTTCGATCAAGTTTGGAAGGGTGCTAAAATATCTCCATGGTTTGTGGGACCTTTCGACGTTGTAGAAAAGAAAGGACCTGTGGCTTACTGACTAGCCTTACCTATTTCTTTGAGGTGTATGTACGATGTGTTTCATGTTTTGGTTTTACGTCATTACATTTCAGATACGTCACATGTTATTGAATTGACTTCATTGTAGGTATCAGACGAGGGTGCTCTCATAGCAGATCCAATCCACATACTAGACCATTTTACTTGACAACTACGATGTCGAATAGTTGATCAGGTCAAGGTACAGTGGGGAAGTTATATTCCACATTATTCTACTTGGGAGGACGCATATGAGATGCGTCAACAATTTCCTTATTTATTTTTATAGTTTGATATATAGATTAGTATCAACTACATTTATTTCTTTTACAGTAATATTGTACAAACTTCAGGATGAAGTTTAAAACAAGAGGGGGCATATGTGACATCTAGTTCCATTGATCACATTCATACATTGACTTATTCTTTAAGGACACTTGCGAGCAAGTGATCCGATTTAAAACATGGTACATTATGATTATCTATTTGGTTTATATGTTTATGTTATGTTTGATTATTTATATTGATATGTTATTTATATTGATGTATATGATTGGCATGTATTATGATGAGGTTTCCTGAGTGTATGAGAAGCGTGGAATGATGTGTTAAGCCCTAAATAGTGGCACATTACCCCTTAATTGGGGCATATTACATTAGTAATATTTCTTTATTTATGTTGGCTTGGGTCCATTAGTTGTAATTTTACCTCCTAGTCTCCTATATATACCAAGGAGACATTTTCATTTGGAATCATCTTGTATTTGGAAATTTATGTGGTGTATAAGGAGGTTTCCCCCTCAAAGAGGCTTATTATATGAATTTATCTCTTTTTCAAGGCGTTGAGTACTTATTTTGAGGTTTTTATATGCTATAGTGATATTTGGTTATTAACATATGGTATCATAGCTGAAGGTCTTGGGGTTTCGCTGCTACATCTGAGACACCTTGGAATTTTCGCTATAATTTTTTTTCTACAACGTTTCCAAAAAAAACCATTGGAGGATATTTAGTAGATGGATCAAGGTACGTTAGGTTAAAATTTCAGCTCCGGAGGCCTTATACTTTTGGAGATACAACCTATGTAAGATAGGATTCTGGAATCATCCTGAATTGAGTCATCGAAAACTTTTCGCTATAATTTTTTTCAGTAACATTTTAGACTCTGAAATCCACAGAATATTCACCGAAGTTATTTAAGTATATGTGATAAAAAATTCATCTTCTAGGTCATCTTACATTTTTATATACACCTTGTGGAAGATAGGGTATATGACTAGTCCTATTGACTAGTATCAAAAAGGTGTTCTGGGTAAAACAATCATAAATTATTCCTAGAGTATCCAAATTGAGTGACACTAGTTGCATTGGATAGTGGAAAATCTGTAGTATTTATGGTACAATTTTTATAATTTTATATAAATTATTTTGTGCGGGGCACGCTATACAAGTGAGTTCTCCTGGAAAGTCCAAAAATAAGCAAGTTGTGGGGAAGTTACCATAAATTCCACTTGGCACATCCATTTTTTATCAGACCTGTGGCATTGCAGAGAAGGAATATCAGAGAACTACAAAAATAAAATTTCATACCCAAAAGGGATGAAATTTTGGAGATACAACTAAAGAAAGATTGTTTATCAAAACCACCTCAAAATCAAGGTTAAAAGTGATACTTTTCCAACATGCCACCAAAAAAGGGAACTTCTACACCAAATAAGCCTCCAAATAGTCCTACTTGGACTCTTGATGAAGGTGAAGAAATGTGTAGGGACATAAATGATTTACAAAAGAAGACAGTGACAAAATATGAACTACACGGGATGATGGATGGTTTAAAAAGGGAGATCATGGAAGGATTGAAAAATTTCCTAATAGAGAAGACACCTGAAGGTGAAAATGTATCTCATGAAATTCATGATGAGGACCCAAGGAAGATGAATCAAGAATGGAGAAACTCCAACTTTGGGTTGAAGACCAACCACATTCCTAAGATCGATATGAGGAAGTTTGATGGCAATGACCCAATCACATGGATACTTCAGATTAAGCAATTATTTGATCTACATGATGTTCCACATACACAAAAGGTATGAATTGCTTCTTTATATGTAGAACCCAATCAATTTGTGTGGTATCGATGGCTTTGTTCTCGCAAATCACTCATCACTTGGACAATTTTAATGGAAGAAATGATAGCACACTATGAGGATACAAGGAGAAATACCTTCTTTATCCAATTGATAAATCTCAAGCAAAAGCGTTCAGTTATAGAGCACATTGAGAACTTCCAAAGATTGAATATAAAGGTAACATATATTCCATATGATCACTTGATTGATGTATTCATAGGAACTTTAAGGGATAACATTCAACCTGAGGTTCACCTTTGGGAACCCAAATCATTGGAGAATGCATTTAGGGTGGAAATAAATGTTGAAAGTAAAAATATGGCTATGGCAACTAGAAGGACCACTCCTAACATCTATCGAGAGAATATTGCTCCTTCTTCTAAAACACCTCAACCTACAAGGTTGACACCACAACAATTGGAGGAAACAAAAGAAAAAGGTTTATGCTTTAATTGTGAAAACAAGTACAGTAAGGGACATAAGTGTGGTGAGAATAAATTATTCTACATAGATTGTGAAGAGGAAGAAGAAGAAGAATAAGAACCATCTCAAGATGAAAACGTAGAAGTGAATTCTTCTGAATATTTGACTCTCATGATATCGCGTAATGCATTGGTTGGAATTAGCACTCCTCAGACCCTCAAGATCGAAGGATATATCAAAAAGAAAAAGGTAATATTCCTAATTGATTCTAGTAGTACTCATAATTTCATTCACTATAAATTAGCCAAAGCTCTTAATGCTTTGTATATCTAGCACCAAAGTTTCAAGTAATGATTATAGATGGAGGAACTATCAATTGCTCTGGAAAATGCAATAAGATCAATCTTACTATGGGGGAATATGTAATGAATAGTCCAATGATTGTTATACCCATGGGTGGTACTGATGTCGTACTAGGAATCCAATGGTTACAATCATTAGGAACAATGGCTTTTAATTTTCAAGAACTTTTCATGAAATTTTCATTGGAAGGAAAATAAATTGAGTTAAGAGGTATCACAGGGAAACCCGGTAAGGTCATAAGCTCTAATGGCATGACAAAATTATTTAAAAAGGGGCATCAAGGTGTAATTGCACAACTATGCTCACTAGATGTTCAAGCATATAAGCCATCTATTCCCCTAGATCTCCAAGGGATCATTGATAAGCATTCCAAAGTATTTGAATATATTCCCAAAGGTCTTCCACCCACTCGAAATCGTGATCATGATATTCACCTAATTCCTGTGAGTGTTCCTCCTAATACCAGGATGTACAGATACCCTTATGCCCAGAAGAGTGAAATTGATCGCATGGTTGAAGAAATGTTAAAGGTTGTCATTATTAAACCTAGACAAAGTTCTTACTCTGCACCAGTGGTAATGGTATTCAAGAAATATGGCTCATGGCATATGTGTCCAGATTATAGAGAGCTCAACAAGATCACTATTAAAGATAAGTTTCCCATTCCCGTCATTGATGAATTGTTAGATGAACTACATGGAGAAATCTATTTCACAAAGTTGGATCTCCGTTCAGGGTATCATCAGATTAGAATGAAGGAAAAAGATATCCCAAAAACAACATTCTGAACTCATGAAGGTCATTATGAATTTTTGGTCATGCCTTTTGGCCTTACAAATGCACCTTCCACATTCCAAGGGTTGATGAATTCCATTTTCAAGACCTTCCTTCGAAAATTTGTGTTGATATTTTTTTATTATATACTAATCTATAGCAAGTCTTGGGAGGATCATGTGCAACATGTTGACAAGGTGCTACAACTACTAAAGGAGAAACAACTATATGCCAAACCGTACAAACATTTCTTTGGAGTAAAGGAGGTAGAGTATTTGGGTCATATTGTATCTCATGAAGGTGTCAAGGTAGACCCTAACAACATTAAGGCCATGATGGACTAGACAATTCCCAAAACATTGAAGAATCTTAGAGGATTTTTGGGTTTGACAGGTTATTACCACAAGTTTGTTCGGAACTATGGGAGAATAGCATCACCTTTAATGAAACTAACTAAGAAGGATGCATTTTCATGGACTGTAGAGGAAACTAAAGCATTTGAACAACTTAAAGAGGTTATGCGCAAAGCTCCTGTCTTGACCACACCATACTTCACAAAAACCTTTATTGTGGAATGTGATGCCTCGGGAAATGGCATTGGTGTTGTCCTAATGCAAGAAGGAAGGCCCATGGCTTTTGAAAGTTGGCCACTCAAGGGAAATGACTTACACAAACCCATTTATGAGAAGGAAATGATGACAATAATACATGCATTGAAGAAATGGCACCCTTACCTAATAGGTAGGCACTTCAAGGTCAAAATAGATCATGATATTCTTAAATACTTCTTGGAACAAAGACTATCTTCAGAAGAACAACAAAAATGGGTGACCAAGATATTGGGTTATGATTTTGAAATTGTTTATAAAAAAGGGAAGCAAAATGTTGTGGTAGATGCACTCTCAAGAAAGGATGAAGATGTTGAGGCCTTTCTCTGTTATATCTTGATCATCCAACCCGATTGGATAATAGAAGAAAGGGATGAATGGAAGAATGAAGAAAACGTGTGGACTCTCATTCAAAGGTTGCAATAGGATTCTAGTGAATCAGATACATTTACATGGAAAAATGTTTCACTATGGTACAAAGATCGCTTATATTTATGTAAGAACTCCCAACTCAAACAAAAGGTACTATTGTAATTGCACACCTCTCCGGTGGGAGGGCACTTGGGATTTTTGAAAACCTACCATAGGGTCAAGAAGGAATTTTTTTGGGATGGCCTTAAAACTGATGTTAAAAAGTTTGAGGAAGAATTTTTGGTTTGCCAACAAAATAAGGTGGAAATAATTATGACCCCAGGTCTTTTACAACCATTAGCCATCCCAAGTCAGTGTTGGGAGGAGGTTTCCATGGATTTCATCACAGGGTTACCGAAGTCTGAAGGAAAGAGTGTGATCATGGTGATTGTTGATAGACTGACCAAGTAAGAACACTTTTGTGCACTCTATCATCCATTTAAATCCAATACTGTTGCCAATGCATTCATGGAGACAATTCAAAAGCTACATGGAAGCCCAAAGATTATTGTAAGTGACAGAGATCCCATCTTCACTGGACATTTTTTGACATAATTATTTTCTTGTTTGGGTACTCAATTGGCTCATAGCTCATCCTATCATCCTCAATCTGATGGACAAATCGAGATAGTGAACAAATGTCTGGAAGGATACCTTCGTTCCTTTCTCTCTGATAAACAAACACAATGGTTCAAACGGTTACCCTTGACAGAATGGTGGTATAACATTTCCTTTCATACTTCAACAAAAATGACACCATTTATGGCACTCTATGGATACCACCCTCCTTCCATCACTTCTTCTCTAAAAGAAAATTCTAAGGTTCAAGCAGTGGAAGATCACATCGAGCATCAAAAACAAGTCCTCCAAATCTTAAATGACAACCTAACCATGGCACAGAATCACATGAAACAACAAGCAAATCAACATCGTAGTGAAATAAGTTTTGAAGTAGGGGATTGGGTATTTTTAAGACTACAACCATACAAACAAATGTCCCTCAAGTAAGCCAAGAAGGATAATAAATTATCACTAAAGTACTATGGCCCTTACAAGGTGTTGCAAAAGATTGGTACTATGACATACAAATTGGAGTTGCCTGCATATTCATGAGTACACCCAATTTTCCATGTTTCATGCTTAAAGAAGGTTATAGATGACAATATTCCAGTTCAAACTATATTGCCAGATCTTGACGAGGAAGGAAAAATCATATTGGAGCCTGAAGCCATCACTCACACAAGAATTCACAAGATGAAGAATAGATCCATTTCAGAGTATCTCATTAAATGGAGGAAACTACTGGCTGAAGATTCCACTTGGGAAGACGAGTCTTTTATACAGAAGCATCCAGAGTTACTCAAGTGTTGCGGACAACACTTATCTCAAGGGGAGGGGCATGTCAAGCCCTAAATAGTGGCACATTACCCCTTAATTGGGGCATATTACATTAGTAATGTTACTTTATTTATGTCGACTTGGGTCCATTAGTTATAATTGTACCTCCTAGTCTCCTATATATACCAAGGAGACATCAAAAAACTTCCTTGGATTCCCGATTGAGTCAGGGAGTGGACTAGTGACTTTGATTATGAGTACTTGTTTTATTTACTCATGTGTTATGATGATGATTTAGTTATGGATTTCATGTATATGAGTTATTAATGTTATCTTTTTCAATGAATGTAGGCATGGTGACACTTGCTAATCTAACTCACATATGGAGTAAAGGGGTCATACACAGATATGATATGGATGAGGGAGAGGTGTGGAAGCATCCCTGTCACAACCTACTAACACTCCCACAGTGACCTGAACTGAAGCGTACGTTGCATGAATAAATTATGAGTCAATAAAAAACTAAAAGACCTTAGAAATAAAATGAATACTTAGACTTTGTTAGAGAAAATAATATTATTTATTATTTAGTTATAAACCAAAAACCATATCCAAAAGTCTAAGTCTAGATGTTTTGAATAAACAAGTTTATAAAATGGGTTAAGGGAATTAGACTAAATAAACTTTAGTAAATGGAGAATAGGAATAAAAATCTAGACATGTGCACAATGTGTGCATGAAGTAAATAATAATGAATTTTTAATTAAAATAAAATATATTCATGAGAGAATAGGTTGTCAACATAGAGTAGTATCTTAAGATAATCAACCTCTAAATTCTGAGTAAGAGAAGAGTCCTAATCAAACTCCAAATGTAAATTATTTAGGGGACACAATAAAAGAGAAATTGGGGACTAAGGGACTACTAGGAGAAAATCTAGGAACTAATTAAGGAGTGTGAGGGAAAATGCTTAATTATTTAAATTAAAAAGGATTTAACATGTGCACCTTGGGGAAATTGTGACATGTGTTGGGGGTGAATAATATTTAATTCAATTATTAAAAATTAACTAATATTGCATGAGAAGACAAGTGTCAAACAAAAATTTTTATAAAAGAAAGGAAAGAAAGGAGGGGTACCCTATTGCTGGATAAATGAAATGTTGTTAAAATTTCTATTCACTAAGTTTTCTTGTGTGAGTTGGGATGCAATTTTGTGCAAGAGGTGGAAGCCTCTCCTTGTGAGGGAAAGCTTTAGCTAGTTGGTCTGAGTTTCTTTGAGTGACCCCTTTGCGGCTCACGGGGATAAGGGGGGAGAAGAGTAACCCTAGAGTTAGCTTGGAGGTACCGGTGAAGTTGTTCGATTAACAAGCAAAGGATGAGCACAAACTTCCAAGATAACAACTGAATATCACCTGCACATCACCTTCTCCCAAGGTTTGGTCAATTTTAAATGGATTAAGGAAAATAATAATTAATATGAACATTTGTCTTAATCCTTGGGAGGTCAGTGAAGTTCCCAAGGGAATCTAAATAAATGTGTACACTGATTTTTAATTGCTTAAATGTGTACAAAAACTCTATGATACTATATAACCATTACATTTTCTTCATCGTAAAATCATTTTATTCTTTAAATGGGAGATTTATGCCATGCGTATTTAAGTTCAATATCACCGATTGATATATTTATGTGTTATTATTCATGGTCGGTTGGTAAGTTAATATATTAATAATCATAATAGTTACCTTTTATAATCTCTAGTGTAGATGGAAGAGGCTATAAATTATAAACATGTGAAATTTTAGTCTCTTTATCATATTACAATATAATTGAAGTACATCATACGTGATTGAATTAATCTGAAGTTATATTATTTGGGTTATAGAGAACCCACTCAACTCTAAATTGACTAATTTATATAGGCATTTGGATTATCACTGGACTTTGTTAATATAGAGCAGGGTTCCACTCTGCGACACCAAACCCAATACAACTTCCAATGCTTATGTTTAATTGAAGATGTATTACTAATATAATTTGAATTTGTTTTATGGAATGTATCATGGTTAGAGCACGAAGAATGAGTAGAATTCAGGTTGTGGGAGGAAGAGGAATGCCTCCTCCAAGTACATCAACACCCAAGGGATATGCTCCACAGGGAGAAGAACAAACTATCGAGCAAGAGCAAGTTGCATTGGGTGATGTCATGGGTTTGATGAGGTATTTTTAGAGAATGTTAGAGGCATTATTAAATCACCTTGATCACGATGAGGGCAGACAGTCTGTACCCAATGAGGATTTGCAGCGCCATCCTGTAGTTAGTGGTAGTGTTCATAGAGAACTCGATAAGGTGAAATTCCCCGTGTTCTTGGGTTCCACTGATGGTTTGGCCATTGAAGCTTGGTTAGAGAATATGTCAATGTCTTTTTCATTGCGTGATTATACCTCCAACATGAAGGTCCACATGGCGGTATTTCAACTGAAAGGGAGTGTGCTTCTTTGGTGGAAGACACTCTTACCACAATTGAATATGGACGTTGAAGATGTTTCATGGGAATTGTTTGAGGAATAATTCTGAGAGAGGTACCTATATGATGAGTTCATTGAGTGCCAACTTAATAAATTCAACACTTTACAACAGGGAAGTCATACAATACCTGAGTATGAGGCTAGATTTATGGAGTTGCTGAGATATGCTCTACATTTGAACACTAAAATAGATAAAGGTGAATAATTTTTTGTTCGGTATCAAATTCAACATTCATGCTAAGGTGAAGATCTTGATGCCTCATACTTTGCATGATGTAGTACAAAAATATTTCATCACTTAAGAAGACTTGAACAGTGGGGGTCAAGGTAGGACACCTTCTATGCAGACAATACACACACCACTTAGAGCGCCATAAAAACAGACACCCGTTAGAAAAAAATTTGGGCACCGTGATACACCTAGAGGACCCGTATTTTCTACACCATGTAGACCGACTATTGGTCAGGGGACTCTGTATAGAGAACCACTTCAGTGACAGTCGTGCCATCCTCAACAAAAACACCATCATATATCTATTCTGTAGAACATATCGGGGCCTCAAAACCCTAGACCAACAGATTCTTCCTCTGGAACTAAGGTTAATGGCCCAAAGAACAAATTTTGGACTTGTGGAGAGCCACACTATGAGAGAGATTGTCCTATTGAGAAGGAAAGAGCTATCAAATCAATAGGATAAACGATAGTGGGATATTTGGGAAAGGCCCATAGGATTCATGCAACAGTGAATAACCTCCAGGCCGAGCATCAGTCTACAATGCTCGAGACTTCAGGTATGATATAATATCAACAATTTAGTGTTTTGATAGATCCAGGAGCTACTGAGAGTTTTATATCTAGTGTTGCACTTAAAATAATTAAGGTGAGGGAAGTCAAACAAGATGAGTTTAGATGTGTAGAAATGACATTTGGTGCCAAGCAAAAGGTTGTAGGAAATGTTAAGGATTGTAACATTAACTTGGGTGATTTTGTCGCAAATGTAAACCTTTATGTCACAACCTTGGGATCCTACAACATTGTGATTGGAATGGATTGGCTAGAATCACATGACATGATACTTAACTGAAAGATGAAGAGATTAATTTAATTGATGATTTGGGACAGAGTAGAGTAATTATAGGAAGAAACCAAGGAGTATCGCTAAGATTTATTTCTTCCCTACAATTACAGAAAAGTATGCACAATGGATGTAAGTTGTACGCCATATTAGTGCTTATTAAAAAAGATGACATGAAAATGTTGGAAGAATTTCCGATAGCATCAGAGTTTGTCGATGTTTTTCCTAAAGAACTATTTGGTTTACCGCCAAATAGAGAATTGGAATTTACTATAAATCTAAAACTTGGTACATAACCAATTGCAAGAATGCGATATCAGATGTCGACACCTGAATTGCAAGAGTTAAATATGAAATTGAAGGAGTTGTTGGATTTTGGACTTATACATTCAAGTATATCACTGTGGGGTGTTCCAGTAATATTTGTATGAAATAAGGACAGATCGTGGAGGCTTTGCATTGACTATTGTCAATTAAACAAAGCCACGATCAATAATCAATATCCATTACTGAGACTTGATGACTTATTTGATCAAATGAAGGGAGTGACAGTGTTTTCAAAGATTGATTTGAGATTGGGATATCACCAGTTGTGAATCAAAGAGGAATACATTCCTAAAACAACATTTAAGACAATATTCAGACATTATGAATTTACTGTATTACCATTTAGATTGACAAATTCCCCTGGTGTTTTCATGAGTTTAATGAATGGTGTATTCCTCGAACACTTGGACACGTTCATACAAGTATTTATTGACGATATATTTATTTACTCTCATATGAAAGAATATAACGATGAAAATCTGAGATTAGTTCTACAATGATTAAGGGAAAATAGGTTGTACGAAAAGTTGTCGAAATGTTCTTTTTATCAGACAAATATTCACTATTTGGGACATATTATTTCTGGAGAAGGAATCATTGTGGATCCAACAAAAGTAGAGGCTATTATGGAATGGACAACACCGACGAATGTGAAATAAGTACGTATTTTTATGGGATTAGCGGTTAGTATCGATGCTTTTTCGAAGGATTTTCCAAGATAGCAAATCCAATTACAAAACTACAAAAGAAGAACAAGAAATTTGTATGGTTAGAGAAGTGCGTGGAAGCATTTCAGAAGCTTAAAGAAATATTAACAATGACACCAATACTGAAAGTTACGAATATGGAAAAGAATTCTTGGTAAGCATTGACACATCCAAGGAAGGATTGGATGGAGTATTAATGCAAGAAGGTCGAGTTATCAATATATTTCAAGGAAACTAAGAAGGCATGAAGAGAATTACACAACACATGATTTGGAATTGTTAGTGATTGTTTATGCCGTACGAGTTTGGAGACACTACCTTATCATATGTAAATTCGATTTAAAAATTGATCATAGTGGATTACAACACACTTTTACTCAGAGTGGCTTGAAGGCGCGACAAAGACGTTGGCCAAAAATTTTAAGTGAACAAAATTTTGATATCACGTATATTAAAGGAAAAATTAATAGAGTTGCAAATGAATTGAATCAGATACCTCACATTTTCTCAGTAATACCAATAAAGGTGAATCTTTGAGAAACAATTTTAGTGTTATAGATTGATGATGACTCGTACAAGGAAGTAAAAGACAATATTATACAAGATACCATTATGATACCTATATATGAGGGATATTATTTGGATAACTATGGACTACTAAGATACAATGACATAATTTATGTACCACCAATTGACGAATTTAGAAATTTTATTTTAAACGAGGCTCATCGAGAAATGCATATGGCTCATCCTGGAGTCACAAACATGAAGGCATATCTTAAACCACTATTTTTCTGGAAGGGAATGAAAACTAATATAGTTAACTATGTGGTGAGATGTATTGAATGTCAACAACTGAAGGTTGAACATAGACATCCAACAAGATTATTACAACCACATATGATTCTTAAATCAAAATGGGAAGTTATATGTATGGATTTTATTGTTGGATTTCCATTGACAACAAGGAGACACGATTCTATTTTTGTAGTCGTCAACACTTTAACGAAGAGTGCACACTTTATTCCAGTTTGGATGATGTATCAAGAGCTAGACATAGCTAGAATTTGTGTTAACGAAATTGTGAGATTGCATGGTGTACCAAGGAAGATAATATCCGATCGAGGATCGGTATTCACTGGACGTTTTCGGACTAGTTTCCAAGAGGCTTTGGGAACACAAATGAATTTTAGTACATCACATCACCACAAAACAAATGGAAAAACTGAAAGAACGAATCAAATTCTAGAGGATATGATTCAAATGTATGTGATGGATCAACATAAACGATGGGAATAATTTACTATAAATCTAAAACTCGGTACATAACCAATTGCTAGGATCCCATATCGGATGTCGACACCTGAATTGCAAGAGTTAAATATGCAATTGAAGGATTTGTTGGATTTTCGACTTATACATTCAAGTATATCACCATGGGGTGTGCCAATAATATTTGTATGAAATAAGGACAGATCGTGGAAGCTTTGCATTGACTATTGTCAATTAAACAAAGCCACGATCAAGAATCAATATCCATTACCGAGAATTGATGACATATTTGATCAAATGAAGGGAGAGACAGTGTTTTCAAAGATTGATTTGAGATTGGGATATCACCAGTTGCAAATCAAAGAGGAAGACATTCCTAAAACAACATTTAAGACAATATTCAGACATTATGAATTTATTGTATTACCATTTAGATTGACAAATGCCCTTGTTGTTTTCATGAGTTTAATGAATGGTGTATTCCTCGAACACTTGGACACGTTCATACAAGTATTTATTGACGATATATTGATTTACTCTCATACGAAAGAAGAGAACGATGGACATCTGAGATTAGTTCTACAATGATTAAGGGAAAACAAGTTGTACGAAAAGTTGTCGAAATGTTCTTTTTATCAGACAAATATTCACTATTTGGGACATATTATTTCTGGAGAAGGCATCATTGTGGATCCAACAAAAGTAGAGGTTATTATGGAATGTCCAACACCGACGAATGTGCAAGAAGTACGTATTTTTATGGGATAAGAGGTTAGTATCGATGCATTTTCGAAGGATTTTACAAGATAGAAAATCCAATTACAGAACTACAAAAGAAGAACAAGAAATTCGTATGGTCATAGAAGTGCGCGAAAGCATTTCAAAAGCTTAAAGAAATATTAACAATGACATCAATATTGAAATTTCTAAATATGGAAAAGAATTCTTGGTAGGCATTGACACATCCAAGGAAGGATTGGGTGGAGTATTAATGCAATAAGGTTGAGTTATCACATATATTTCAAGGAAAATAAGAAGGCATGAAGAGAATTAAAAAACACATGATTTGGAATTGTTAGCGATTGTTTATGCCTTACGAGTTTGGAGACACTACCTTATCAGACGTAAATTCGATTTGAAAATTGATCACAATGGATTACAACACACTTTTACTCAGAGTGGCTTGAATGCACGACAAATACGTTGGCCAAAATTTTTAAGTGAACAAAATTTTGATATCACGTATATTAAAGGAAAAATTAACAGAGTTGCAAATGAGTTGAGTAAGAGACCTCACATTTTCTCAGTAATTCCAATAAAGGTGAATCTTCGAGAAACAATTTTAGTGTTACAGATTGATGAAGACTCGTACAATGAAGTAAAAGACAATATTAGACAAGATACCATTATGATACCTATATATGAGGGATATTATTTGGATAATTATGGACTACTAAGATACAATGACATAATTTATGTACCACCAATTGACGAATTGAGAAATTTTATTTTAAATGAGGCTCATCGAGCGATGTATATGGCTCATCCTGGAGTCACAAACATGAAGGCATATCTTAAACCACTATTCTTCTAGAAGGGAATGAAAACTGATATAGTTAACTATGTGGCGAGATGTATTGAATGTCAACAATTGAAGGCTGAACATAGACATCCAATAGGATTATTACAACCACATGTGATTCCTAAATCAAAATGGGAAGTTATATGTATGGATTTTATTGTTGCATTTCCATTGACGAAAAAGAGACACAATTCTATTTTTGTAGTTGTCAACACTTTAACGAAGAGTGCACACTTTATTCCAGTTTTCACGACGTATCAAGAACCAGACATAGCTAGAATTTTTGTTAATGAAATTGTGAGATTGCATGGTGTACCAAGGAAGATAATATCCGATCAAGGATCGGTATTCACTGGACGTTTTCGGACTAGTTTCCAAGAGGGTTTGGGAACACAAATGAATTTTAGCACATTATATCACCACAAAACAAATGGAAAAACTAAAAGAATGAATCAAATTCTAGAGGATATGCTTCGAATGTATGTGATGGTTCAACATAAACGATGGAAATAATTTTTACCATTGGAAGAATTTGTGTGCAACAATAGTTATCAGAGTACTATAAAGATGGCACCTTTTGAGTTTCTTTACAGATGACCATGTAGAACACCTTTGAGTTGGGATCGACTAGAGGATACGGTCCTGGTGGGACCAGAAGTGATCCAAGAAATGGAATATCAAATGCAATCCATAAGACAAAGGATTAAAGAAGCATAAGACCGAAAAATGAGTTATGCGGATGCACATTGTATAGACTGCAGTTATGAGGTTGGTGATAAAGTATTTTTCATGCGGGTGAAGCTGCATAAGAGTTCGATCAAGTTTGGAAAGGGTGCTAAAATCTCTCCACGGATTGTGGGACCTTTCGAGGTTGTAGAAAAGAAAGGACTTGTGGCTTACCAACTAGCCTTACCTTAATCTTTGAGGCACATGTACGATGTGTTTCATGTTTCAGTTTTATGTCATTACATTTCAGATCCGTCACATGTTATTGAATTGAGTTCATTGCAGGTATCGGATGAGGGTTCTCTCATAGCGGAGCCAATCCACATACTAGACCATTTCACTTGACAACTACGACGTCGAATAGTCGATCAGGTCAAGTTCCAGTGGGGAAGTTATATTCTACATTCTTCTACTTGGGAGGGTGCATATGAGATGCTTCAACAATTTCCTTATTTATTTTGATAGTTTGATATATAGATTAGTATCAACTACATTTATTTATTTCACTGTAAGATTGTACAAACTTTAGGATGAAGTTTAAAACAAGAGGGGGTGTATGTAACATCCAGTTCCATTGATCACATGCATACATTGACTTATTCTTTAAGGACACTTGTGAGCAAGTGATCCGGTTTAAAACATGGTACATTATGATTATCAATTTAGTTTATATGTTTATGTTATGATTGATTATTGAAACTTATATGTTAATTATATTGATGTATATGATTGACAGGTATTATGATGAGTTTTTCCGAGTGTATAGGAAGCGTGGCATGATGTGTTAAGCCCTAAATAGTGGCACATTACCCCTCAATTGGGGCATATTACATTAGTAATGTTACTTTATATATGTCGGCTTGGGTCCATTAGTTGTAATTGTACCTCCTAGTCTCCTATATATAGCAAGGAGACATTTTCATTTGGAATCATCTTGTATTTGGAATTTTATGTGGTGTATAAGGAGGTTTCCCCCTCAAAGAGGCTTATTATATGAATTTCTCTCTTTTTCAAGGTGTTGAGTACTTATTCTTAGGTTTTTCTATGTTATAGTGATATTTGGTTCTTAACATATGGTATCAAAGCTCAAGGTCTTGGGGTTTCGCTACTACATCTGAGACACCTTGGAATTTTTGCTATAATTTGTTTTCTACAAAGTTTCAGAAAAAAAACCTTGGGGGATATCTAGTAGACGGATCAAGGTATGTTAGGTTAAAATTTCAGCTCCAGAGGCCTTATACTTTCGGAGATATAACCTGTGTAAGATAGGGTTCTGGAATCATACTGAATTGAGTCATCACAACATTTTTGCTATAATTTTTTTCTATAATGTTTCAGACTCTGAAATCTACAGGATATTCACAGAATTTATTGAAGTACATGTGATAAAAAAATTCATCTTCTAGGTCATCTTAAATTTGTAGATACACCCTGTGGAAGATAGGGTATATGACTAGTCCTATTGACTAGTATCAAGAAGGTGTTCTGGGAAAAACAATCATAAATTATTCCTAGAGTATCCAAATTCAGTGACACCAGTTGCATTGGATAGTGGATAGTCTGTAATATTTCTGGTACAATTTTCAGAATTTTATATCAATTATTTTGTGCGGGGCACGCTATACAAGTGAGATCTCCTGGAAAGTCTGAAAATAAGCAAGTTGTGGGGAAGTTACCATAAATTCCACTTGGCGCATATAATTTTGATAAGACCTGTGGAATTTCAGAGAAGGAATATCAGAGAACTACAAAAATAAAATTTCATACCCAGAAGGGCCGAAATTTTGGAGATACAACAAAAGAAAGATTGTCTAGCAAAACCACCTCAAAATCAAGGTTTAAAAGTGAGACTTTGCCAACATTCCACCAAAAAAGGGAACTTCTACAACAAATAAGAGTCCAAATAGTCCTAGTTGGACTCTTTATGAAGGTGAAGAAATACGTAGGGACATATATGATTTACAAAGGAAGACAGTGACAAAAGATGAACTACAAGGGATGATGGATGGTTTAAAAATGGAGATCATGGAAGGATTGAAAAATTTCCTAATAGAGAAGACACCTGAAAGTGAAAATGTATACCATGAAATTCATGATGAGGAAACAAGGAAGATGAATCAAGAATGGAGAAAATCGAACTTTGGGTTGAAGACCAACCACGTTCCTAAGATCAATATGAGGAAGTTTGATGGCAAGCACCCAATCACATGGATACTTCAGATGGAGAAATTCTTTGATCTACATGATGTGCCACATACAAAAAAGGTACAAATTGCTTCTTTATATTTAGAACCCAATCAATTTGTGTTGTATTGATGGATTTGTTCTCGCAAATCACTCATCACTTGGACAATTGGAAAAGATGAGACTGAGGGCTACACAATGAATTCATTATCATTCAAAAAATGTCGTCTTCCTATATCATTTTTTTTATTAATCCAAAAGTGGGAAAAAATAACTGAAGAATTTTGGTTTGTGTCATCTTTTTTCTCGGTAAACATCATCGGGATAGTTTTGAAAAATGTACCTCTTGGAACACCTCGACCCCCTTGCATATTGTTCATAGTGACTTGTGTGGTCCACTTTCGTCTCCTTTTCTAGGTGCAAGTATTTTTTAACTTTCATTGATGACTTTTCCAGATGCACTTGGGTTTACTTCTTAAAAATTAAGAGTGAAGTTTTTGACAAGTTCTTGGTCTACAAGGCCCTTGTAGAAAAACATTTTGGACATCAAATTCAAATATTAATAAAAAATAATGGAGGAGAATATGTGGAAAATAAATTTACAAGTTACTGCATTTCATAGGGCATCCAAATGAAACACATTGTTCTATATACACCACAACAAAATGGTGTTGTTGAGAGAAAGAACCACACATTAAAAGAAATGGCTAATTGTATGATCTAATCTAAGGGATTAAGTCTAAAGTATTGAGATGAAGCCATTAACTATGGAAATTACATAGTAAATCTCACTCCCACTAAGGCTCTACAAAATATAACATTGGAAGAAGCATGGAATACGATTAAGCCACATGTAAGTCACTTCCATGTATTTGGCAGTGTAGCATGGGCTCACATTCCTGATGAGAAAAAGAAAGCATTGTAGCATAAAAGTGAGAAGCATATATTTGTTGGTTATTCTGAAGATTTCAAAGGTTACAGACTTCTTCAACCACATTTTAATGAAATTATTATAAGAAGAGATGTTAAATTTGATGAAAATCTCTTGGCTTGCAAACCTAATTCGTCGGTTGTTCCTTCTTCGATGTTTGTTCCTTCTTCAATTCCTATTCTGGTTAAATTCTCATTCTTCTTCTTCAGATGATGACAGTGAGGATGAAAATCCACCTTCACCTACTCTCCTTCGTCCAAATGAGTCCATTGAACTTGAACTTGCACCAACACCACCGCTTCCTAGATGGGCCCATTCAACATGATAAAAAAGTGGTGATATTGTCAGTGATCCTTCAGATCAACATCAAACACATTCACAATTCTAGAAAGCCTCTTTTCTATTGAATCATTTTTTAGAGAATCATTATCCAGAAACATTTTTAGAAGCTTCAATTCATCTAGATTGGGATACAATAGTGAAGGAAGAGTATCATTCTTTAATGGAAAATGATACTTGGGATCTTGTACCTCTTCCAAAACAAAGAAAACTTTTCAGATGTAAATGGGTCTACAGAACTAAGTATGCATTAGATGGAAGTGTTGAAAGACACAAGGATCAGTTAGTTGCCAAAGGATTTTCCCAAGTTGAAGGAATTGACTATAATGAAACATTTTCCCTTGTATCAAAAATGAATTCCATCCGCCTTGTTCTAGCCCTTACAGCCTCAAATAAATGGGAGGTCCATCAGATGGATGTCAAATCTTCCTTCTTGCATGGGGATTTGCAAGAAGAATTCTACATGGAAAAAACTCATGGATATGTCTAGAATGACTCTAGCCTTGCTTGTCACCTTAAGAAATATCTTTATGGTCTTAAGCAAGCATCCTAAGCTTGGTATTCCAAAATGGAAAACTTTCTTCTTGACACTGACTTTTCTAGATACCATTATGATTCTAATGTCTATACCAAGAAAGTAGGAAGCCATCTCATAATACTTGTTCTTTATGTTTATGTTATTATTCTCACTAGGAGTGACCCTAAACTTTTAAACCATGTGAAAACCATCCTTAAGATGAAATTTGAAATGATTGACTTAGGCTATTTGCACTATTTTCTTGGCCTCCAAGTTTTGCAAACCAAGGAAGGATTTTTTTTTCCCAGTCTAAGTATGCTTGTGACCTTCTTCTTCACTTTCACATGGAATATATTAAACCAACCCCTTCTCCATTATAAGTTATAGTCTGGAGTCAAACTTGTCTCCACCTATACTTATACCGAAGTTGATTCCATTTTGTAGCTTCAGTTAGTTGGTAATATCTTATACTTGAATCATACATGTCCTGATCTTTCCTTTGTTGTTGGTCTTGTTGCCTGGTATAGGAAAACACCCCATGAAAGCCATTGGAAAGAAGATAAAATGATACTCCAGTATGTCCGTGGTACATTTTATATCGGGATACATTAAAAATAAAGGGGGACTACTTTATTGGTTGGTTTCACTGATTCAGATTGGGCCGACGACTCTGATGATCGAAAGTCTACTGCAGGTTATGTTTTCATCCTTGGTTATGGAGCTATCACTTGGGACTATAAGAAATAATGGGATATTTCTCTTTCTTTAATAGAAGTAGAGTACTAAGAAGCGGTTAATGGAAGACAAGAATCCTTGTGTCTTTGACAGATCCTTTCGAGGTTTGGATTCCAACAACAACATCTAACTAGCCTCTAGTGCAACAATCAAAGTGCCATCAACATAGAAAATTTCAAACACATCAAGATACACATGCACTTCATCCAAAACCTCATTCATGATCGAGTTATTGAGGCGCTCTTTTTCCCTATAGAAGATCGAGTTGCATACATTTTCACAAAATCTCTTACAGAAGTGAAGTTTTCCAAACTTTGATCTATATTAGGAGTTAAGTAAGTTGTCATTAAGGGGGCATAATCTCTAATGCAACCTTCCTTATTCTATTGTATCACCTTTGTAAATCCTTCAATCCTATCCCAAGTTTCTCTTAAGGGGGATGTTAAGATATTTAGACACTTAGGAGTTGGCTAAGATCAATTTGGTCTAATGTATCATTAAGTAAAAGTGTGTTTCTTTAGTATGCATTTGTAGTTAGGAAATCCGGCATCCACAATATGTTCCCAGCATAAAGTGATCCAACAGTTCATATTCTCCTTGATTTTAATGACTACATTGATCTGTGGATTAACACCCGAGGTTAGCTCGTAGAACTTGTGAAATTGTGACAGAATTTCGGCATGCGAGTGCCCGCGTAATGTTTGATACGAATAGGTTGATATATGCTTATCACAAAGGATACCATGCACGAATTACGTCGATAAAATGAAGTTAACCATGACCAGTCATCCTCGGGAAGTTGTCTTCCTGTATCTGTTCCTGGGAATGACCCGGTAAGGATCTCTTCACAGAGATTCCCTCCTCAGAAAGGCTCACCCAGAACCCTGAATAAGGATTCGAACGCACAGGTCTTATTAACCCTGTACGAGGAGGAACGATCCTATTAAGGTTCCGAGATAGTAGTGAT
>ML777366.1:214884-232393 GCA_009831015.1 Picea engelmannii | reverse complement strand
TCGGCATATCGGGGATTTCAAGGACATGATCCCTTGCAATACGAAACCGCGATACGCGAGTTTCCGACACCATCATAGGCCGTTGATCCAAGGGACACGTGACAAGAGATCCCGAAGAGTCGGGAATCGGGAAATCGGAGATCTTGAGAGAAAGAGAAACCGGACTTCGAAAGTCCCGAAATCCCGAGAGCAAATCTAAGCCGTCCGGCTGGAAAGGGACACGGGTCAAGAGATCGTCCGTCTCGGAGATCCGGGGTACCAGGTATCGGGGCCACTCAAGTCCCGAAACAGCGATAAGATCTGGACCGTCCATCGGTGGGACAGGTGTTAGAGATCGAGCGCCATCGACATTTGGCACATCGAGAAATCGGAATTTCCGAGGACAAGAGACACGGGACAGGATAAGTCGCGAAATCCCGAGGAAAGGATCTCAACCGTTGATCTTGGTAGGACGCGTGGCAGGAGATCCGGGCGAGTCGACATTTAGAGCATCGGGTTTTCCAAAGGCAAGAAACTCTTGCATAAAGGAATCGCGATCTGCGATTTCCCGATGTGATCATGACCGCTAACCTGAGGGACGCATGTCCAAGGATCCTGAAGAGATCGGGGTTCGGCATTTCAGGATTCTCGGTGACAAGAAACTCATGACAGGAGGAGTCGCGAAATCCCGAAACGCGACGGTCCCACAGTCATAGCACTCCAGTGGAGGACGGGTGTCACTCCATGCCATCATAGGGAGTGGGGACCATAGGCGCCAGAGCAAGGGACAGGTGTCGGAAGACCAAGCTTGGCCGCGAGTCAACGCCAAGTGGCATCGAGGATCGGAGGATCGGAATTTGCGAAGGCCTGTGCATCGCGACATCATAAACCCCGAAACCCCAATGGGTAGCTTTAGAGCTGCGGACATATGGTAGCAGGTCCTATGGACCGGGAACTGAACCAAGAGAGCTAATGCGTAGGGAGCGCGTCGGAGTTCGGAGGATCACGAGTCTTGGGGGTGAATGAATTTTGACACAAGAAACCCCGAATTCCGATATTGAACCAAGGATGGGCATTTTGCTAATGCAGGTCTCTGGAGATTTCTCATTTGTGGGAGATTAACCCCGAAATTTTTAAATTATGATAGTGGGTCATTTTCCGATGATCGATTATGAGAAAATATCTTGTAAAAATATATCTATAATGTTTTTCTTTTGCATTAATAAATTTTTCCACATGGCCATATTAGCTGGGGTCGTGGATGTTACATCCCACATTTACATGAAGAAAGAGAACTCATAAAGGAGGTTTCATAACATTTTTTCATGTTGATAGAGCAACAAAAGAAACCTCTTCATGTATAAATAGTTGTTGGTGTACCTAAGTGAGATTGTTATGAACCTTTATCGAAAGAAACCATATGAACAAATTCACATTTCAAATATCACCCATAGGCATTTGCATGCTATGCTACCTTGCGTACCTCATGAATATAAGTTAATTCAAAGGAGTCAGTGAATGCACCAATGATGGTGTCAATGTCAAAGGAAAATATGTAATGAAGCAAAGTGACACGGTATAACATATGCATGTAGAGAATTAATAGTCCATGTCTGAAATCTCCAACAATTATCCTATGCACAAATTAAATTATTGAAGGTTCCAAAGGTTCACAGTTCCAATACATAATTTGTTTGTGAATATTTCATGGTAGGGACTTGGGGGGGCCACGCAGAAAGCAAGTTCAGAGAGATAATAAGAAACATATACATATAATAGTAATTTGATACTATAAAAACTATTGTGCATTCTAATAAACTAATGAGGAAATTCTCAATAACTCCCAAATGCCATACATCATGTGAGTTTATATATATGAATAACATTCGACTTGTCATTGTATTTATTATGCATGCCATTTTTGTGGACGCATAATATCTTGGTATTTTCCTTAGACAAGTGGCTAAGGTTTGAAACACTTGAGACATTTTTACACTTCTTCATACAATAGGAATTTTCAAGTCTTGAATGGAATGAATGTAGGCATTTTCTCTGTGTTGGAAAATTGGTTGTCATTAATGTCAACTCTAGAATAAGTATAGAAGCCTCTAGAAGTAATGGGTGTAATTGAAGAAGCATCCAAAGTGGTCCCACTATGGCATAGCTTTAAGCATGGCCCTCATGGGAAGACACTTTGAATAAGTATACAAAGAGCCTCGGAGGTGTGGTCATCAAGACCGAAGTTGTTTGAGGAAAAAGAGGGCGAAACACATTGTAATTGCATACAAAGCCTCCATATATGGATAGTCATCATCACGCCATTTACAATGGTATTCGGTATGCCATGTGGTTCCTCACAGTTGAGAAGGTATTCCCTCTTAAAGATGAAGCCCCAAAGTATGGTAAAAAAGGCTTGGATCTAAGGAAAAGAAGTTACAAGTCATCCTCAAAATTAATTAAAGGATAAAATTTGTTGCAAACAAAAGTTACAGATTGGCCCTAAAATTAAGTAAACGAGTTACTTGAAACAAGTATAAATACACATAAAGAAGCCTCTAATTATAATCAACCAACCAAACAACTATGTGATCTCTGAAGGATCTAAGGAAACAAATTTAAGGTAGTAAAGGAGTGCAAAGTAGAATTCTCAGAGCCGCATATCCTTTATTCATAAAGCTCATGAATTAACTCTATTTTAATCATGACTGTGTGTCAGTTTTTTTTTCTTCATGAGTTGATCATAGACATAGATCGACTCATTATATCATACTCAAGCTTTTGTTTTGTTCTCAGTTCAAAAACAGATCATATTTTGATATTTTATCAATTCTCTGTATTATTCTAGTGTTAACTCTATGTCAAATTAAATCTTTATGAGGCGCTTCCTTCAAACCATTTACATATGCCCATATGCACAAAACCATGGGATTATTGATTTGAGCATTACCTCTTCTTTTTCCCTCTGTTTCTTTATTCCATATGATTGTAGGTGGTGACCAGGTGATCCAAAAATGAAGGTAGTATTGATAAATCACAAGTTAGTTTAATGTATTTTAGGCATCAGATCGTTAAGAATGCGAAATACATAAACTTATTATCTTGTTTACGGAATATCAAATGTGACTTTTACTTGATGCTTATGAATGAATAAAGAGATCAGCCATTAATATCCATGATGCAAATTAAGAGAATAGGATAGAAAAACAGAAAGAGAAATAAAGACAAGAGGTTGATAATGGAGTTCACCAATCGTTGGCTACATCTTCGTGCCCGCTTCCAAGTGGAGGACCTCTTTATTGCTCTTTAAAATGCTCAAAGTTCTCTTACATAGGATATTTTTTGTTACATAATGTGCTTCAGATCTGCTGTGCAAGACATCCTTTCTCATATTCAAGCATGCTCCATCAAATTCCTCTCAAAGACATGGCAAAAATGCCCCTCAAAACATGAGAAAATGCCAAAATTTACAAAATTACCCTTCAAAACCCTGCATCAAAAAGTCTCCTACAAGCTTCACAAAGCCTAGTTCTTATAGTTTTCAAACCTTAGATGAGGAATCCCAACTTCCCTCAAGATCTGGCCTCTTTCTGGGATCAAATCCCCCTTCAAATGGCCTAAAATTCTTTAAAAAATCCATTTTTTGGGCTAAATATCAGTCAGAAATCCAAAAAAATCATTAATATATGGTTTAAAAACTACTTTCCAGAAATATATGGGATAATCCCCCAATTCAGGCGCATGCTCCCTCTTTGTATTCATACGACACCATAAATTCGTGGGCTGGGGTCCCCTTTCCACCCGCATAGTAATGTATTACATTTTAAATAAATTTAAATGTGTTTCATTAAACAAGAAACCTGGTGGTGCATTGGTAATGGCTCTCCTCTAAGGCGTTTGGTCTTGGTGGGTGGTAGTGGGTTCAAAACACATGGACCCCCAAATATTTTTGGAACTTTCCATTTGACCCTGACCTGGTGCCACGTGGCTGCCCATGCCTGGGCCATGTGACACCTCAACATTTGACCAGATTTTGCCATGTGTTAAATTTTGATTGGATCTTCCATCCACATCCACATATGCTGCCACTTTTCACACTGCCATTGGTCCAAGTTTGCATCATGAGGTGTCGTTGGTAATGCCATGCTGACATCAACATTGACTTTTTGCCAGTCCTTTGACTTTTTAGCTATTTGAGAAAATGGTCAGAGTACGATAACTCTCGCATACAACGTCCATTTGAGAAACTAAATATACTACCAAAATCAACATGATGAGCCGATCACAATGGAATTGGTTTCATCCAATTCTGATAACTTTGATTTTTGAGCATTTTCTGAGCCTGGGGAGCCTCCTGGATCACCAAGCGCTAAGCTAAAGAAGTGCTTGATCACTTGTCAAGATCAACAGTCATGTTTTAATGTCACGATGAGCTAGATGGTTCTCATTTACTTCGAAACTTTGACTATTCGTCTGGAGTAGCAATTCCTCCGAAGTGATTACCTACCAAATGAGTCATAAAGCGGTGGTGATCTCTTGTTGTCGGTTAACACCTCCACTTACGCTATCCTTTCACTATACTTGATCATCAGTTGGAAAAGATCCTGAAGTAGATCAACGATTAGTTGACTTTGGCCTTCGGCGCTTCGGGTGATTTCTCCTTCACATTCCTTCAATATTCCATAGTTTATTTCTTTGAGGTAGATCAAACGATTGGATTTTATTCACATGATGAACGGTTCTCGTTCATTTTGGAACTTCAGGTCTTTTCTGGTGGTGAAACTCCTGAAGTAAAAAACTCCCAGAGTGACGTAACTTGCTAACGTCACTTGTTGATGTGGCACTGACTAAGTGGATCCCACATGTCACTCAGATTCTTGATTTACATGTACCTGAAATATCGATTTCATCTTGACACTTGTCATTATCTGACTATTCCATGTGTCCTTGTTGACGTTGTCTGTTGACGTAGATCTCTCGATGTGGCACATATTCTTCTCCTATATCTAACGATTGTCCTAACTCTTGAAATGTATCTCAGATCGACGGATGAGAGTGACTTCGGAACTTCGGCCTTCAGGTGAACTCATATGTTCTGAATCCTTTTTTCTCCAAAGTGGTCAGCACTGAAGTTGACCACTATTCTAATCCAACGACCATCATGTATTATCCAGATCTGATGGTCCCCATTTACTTTGGGACTTCGAGTTTTGACCTTCGTCATTTCTTATCCTGTCCTTCCAATTTATAGATCGGACAATCAATATCACTCTCGAAATATTTATCAGATTGAATGACTCATGTTCTCTTCGGGACTTTGGCCTTTGAGTATTCAGTATCTCATCCCTTTTCTGCCAAAGTGATCATCATCAAAGTTGACCATTGTTGATCTAATGGTTCCCATTTTCTATTACAAATCAACGACTAATACATAATTCTATATCAAATCTTGATCTAATGGTCGCGAAACATTCTAAAGATACTGCTTCAGATCTAATTGTCCTTATTTAATCCACAAAATATTAACTCAATCCAACAACTATCGGGATTTCGAGTATTCGAGATCTGAACCCTTTTTCCTTGCTTATCCTATCCTTCCACTCAACTTGATCCAACGGTCAAGAATGCTCCCAGAGTAGATCAATGATCAAGGATGATTGCGGGGTCCCAACTAGCATGATGTTTAAAACTATCGTCGAGCTCTGCAATGGAAACTGCTCGTTGGTAGTGGAATTGATGCCAATCGTAGATCTATTTGGCATGTGACGATCGATGGTCTATACTAATTGAGGGATTGGAAGTAACATGTTGTTTAATTCTCCCTTCACGCTCCACAATCAATCCCTGTACTTGATCTGGTGCTTTCATATCCGATGGTCACAACTTGATCTGATCGTTGAACGATCCTCTAACGATCCTTCTCTTGTAACTCCCAAATCTAACGGTCCAGATATAATTCTTCAAAACTCTGATTTCACCTCAATCTAGCGATCTTTGTTCTGATCATTATTTCTCCTGATCTTTAGATTGGATTCCTCTACACCTTGCTTTATGTCTTTCTACGCAACTACTCCTTGAGACTATCTCAATGAGCAAGATTCTTTCTTGAACCCTTTGGGGTTTTCCTATGGGGATTTCGATCTCGACAACATTTCTACAATGCACTCTTCCTTCTGAGCTTTGATTAATATCCTTTCTTATGATCTTGAATCTCTGCATACTGTTTGGCATTTTCATTCTTTGCTAACTGTTATACTGTTTACATCAATGACAATTCATTAATGATAACTTATCAATTTGTAATGCATACTTCCTATCTTTTTTAAAACCTTATAGGGGACATAATATTTGGGTGCTAATTTATTTTCCTTGTTTTCTTGCTTGAGGGACATATGTTTATATGGTTTTAGCCTCAGAAATACCCAATCTCCCACTTCAAATTCCCTTTCAATGCGATGTTTTTATGCTTGTTGTTTCATCCTATTTTGTTCCATAACCACATTTTCCTTCAATAGTTTGAGAACCTTTTGTTGGTCCCCTATGTGCTCCTCCACTGCTTGAACCTTTATATTCCCTTTTGTTAGCACTCAGTATTTTCTTTGGGTTGTATCAAAGAAATCCCTGAGGTAACTATTTCAACCAACATTAGATTGTATTCTGACCTATACAACCAGAGAGGGCTCTCTCATATGTCTAATGACTGGTAATAACTCAAGTATTTCATTAATAAATGCACAGAGGTCATATTCTGCAATAGGACAAGTAAATGTTTTTTTAAAAGGGATGGTAGGACAAGCAAGAGAGAAAGTACCATTGGGCAATGGAGTCAAATTCTGAAAATGAGAGAAACAAATGACTAGGTGACTAAACTTGAGAGGATAAAGGCTAAGTAAGAAAAAATGTTTCAGTTTAAAATTGTTGTGTGTGGTGGGAGGAAAAAACATGAAGCAACTCAAAGCACCGTTGGGGATGAATTCAGATTTCACTTAGAAGAAGAACAGTCGTCTAAATGGCGCGAATCTAGAGCACCGCGCAGTGAATTCTAGATTTGAAATCACGTTTCGATTTAGACAAAATGTAGATATGAATATAAATAACACAGGAAATCATGTACGCAAAGAGAGAGTACAATAAATCAAACTACTATAGTTAGAATCTTTTCATCAAAGCTTCAAGACATTTGTATTAAGTTTAAGTCGAATTCAAAACTACATTCAATAGTCGCTATCTACATTGTTTTGCCAACCAACCCCTCTCTACTTTTGTACCATGAAACATATAGCACTATATTTCTTTTATATCTCACCATTTCTAACTCCAACCCCTTTCCCAAAATAGAAACCATTACAAACAACAACGACACGTTTTAATTGATTTCCTATTTTTTCGGAGGTGAAATTATGAAAAATAGGCTTCACAATTCCACTTGTAATTCTCAAACTGTAATAGATGTGTAAAATATGAGAATGGATTTTGTATGTAATATTGTTTTAAATAAAACCCTCTTTCGGTTTATTGAAATCCATCTCCATATGGCCGTAATACATGACACAAGAAGATGTCTCAGATAAGAAAACATGAAAACTGAAAAATAGGGCTCAAAGATTCCTTTTAATATCCCTATCTGTGACACATTTTGAAAATATGAGAGAGGTTTTTATTACTTGTTTTGTCCTCAACAAAACCCTCTCGAGGATTTTCAAAATTCCTCTTCAGTTGGTTAGAAATTGATCTTGAAGTTGACCACTAAAACAGTCATTTACGTAGCACGTCCTATAGCATGTGCACAGGAAAATGAATTCGAAAAATTCTATAAGAGGTGCAGTATGGCAAGGAAGAAGACTAATCCATATACACCTCAACATAATGGATTTTCAAAAAGGATGAACAAGGAGCTGATGGAAAAAGCAAGGTGCATGTTCAGTGTTGTCGAGTTAGGACAAGAATTATGGGAAAATGTAGTGGGTATTGCATGTTACATGTTCAATCAATCACCCTCATCGGAACTGGATGAAAATAATTTACATGGGGTATGGAATGGTAAGAAATCCTCTCTCACACATCTCAGGGTATTTGGCTGTGATTCCTATGTACACATTCCAAACGAAAACAAGAGTAATCTAGATAAAAATGATGAAAAGTGTATCTTTATTGGGTATAAAGATGGTTTGAAAGGTTATAATCTTTGGAACCCATAAATAAGAAGGTAGTGCATAGTCGAGATGTGGTATTTAAAGAAATCAAAGATGTTTTCAAACAAAAATTCCTACCAAGGAAGGAAGAACCAGAGAAAACAAAGTTTGAGTTGAAGGATAATGAATCGAACTCTACAGAAGAACGAGAATCAAAAGAAGAATATCCTCATACTTCAATATTGAGGAGATCAATTCAGGATAGAAGGCAATCGAAAATGTATACTCCACCTGATTTCCTTTAAAATTATTCTTTGCTTATTACTGATGATGATCCTAGAACTGTTAGGGAGGCACGTTTTAATTGATTTCCTATTTTTCCGGAGGTGAAATTATGAAAAATAGGCTTCACAATTCCACTTGTAATTCTTAAAATGTAATAGATGTGTAAAATATGAGAATGGTTTTTGTATGTACTATTGTTTTAAAGAAAACCCTCTCCATCTTATTGAAATCCATCTCCATATGGCTGTAATACATGTCACAAAAAGATGTCTCAGATAAGAAATAATGAAAACTTAAAAATAGGGCTCAAAGATTCCTTTTAATATCCCTATCTGTGACACATTTTGAAAATATGAGAGAGGTTTTTATTATTTGGTTTGTACTCAACAAAAACCTCTCGGGGATTTTCAAAATTCCTCTTCAGTTGGTTAGAAATTGATCTTGAAGTTGACCACTAAAACAGTCATTTACGTAGCACGTCCTATAGCCCGTGCACAGGAAAATTCTATGCGCAACAACATCCTGTGCGCGAAAAAATCCTCTTCTCGACAACATTCCTTATGTGACAACATTATCTGTGTGAAAACATCCTCTGTGTGACAATGTCCTTTGCGCGACAACATTCTTTGCATGACATCATTCTCTGCGCGACAATGTCCTTTGCGCAACATGATTCTCTGCACGAAAACTTCCTTTACTCAACAACATTATTTGTGTGACAACATTTTCTACGCGATGACATCTTCTACGTGAAAACATCTTCGGTGCGACAACATTCTTTGTGAAATAGTGTGCTTTGCGCAACAAAATTCTCTACGTGACAACATCCTCTGCACGACAACATTCTTTGCCCGACAACATCCTCTGTGCGACAACATTCTCTGCGTGGTGCACAACAAATTTTGCAGCACACAGTTGCAAATGGAAATGGGAATAATAAATGATAAATATTCCTTTTGAAACCCACCCTTGGAGATGTTAGATGATGCCGGGCATAAGAACAATATTGGTGTTAAGAGGCATGACTTTGAAAACTATTGACAAACCTCTAACCTTAGCTATGAAAATAATGGTGCTAACAACTAGATCCAATGGGGATTATATCCTCCCTGTGAGGTAGCAAAGAACAGTAGATCAAGTGACTTATTCATCTGAAACCCAATGATAATCCAGGCCCAAACTACTGCTCCAAACTGAAAACTAAAAACTCATGATGAAAAATTGGAAATTGTTGAAAGAAATGCTCATAGTACCGAGCTTATTCGCACTCCTACCTACCCTAACTATTGAAAAAACTACCAATCAAGTGAAATCAAAATTCCACTGCAACCATGCAAGAAATTTATCCACTTTTTTCTTTCTTTGCACATGCTTGCTCCAAATCCTATTTAGTTATAAGTCATTCAAAAATTTATCTATAAATTCAAATCTTAAAAAATTAAAAACATTGGGACTGTTTATCGCCTCCAACAAAACTTTAAATGGATCCTTAAAAACATACATAAAAAAACAATCATGTTTCACCCCTTCCACTGCATCCTTGTTTTCATCTAATTCAGCCTATTGATTACCGCAAAGAGGCTAAAAAATCCGCTGAGACTGTTGTAAATAAAAATCTTCTGAATCAGAAAATAGTGTTGGATGAAATGAAACCCATGGTGGAAAGAAATCCATATCTAACATTGGTGTTGATTGACCATCATATTTACTTCCCAACTGGTAGTTGATCACAAACTGCAAATCTGAACTAAAATAACCTTCCATGTAATCAACAACATGGTCATTAAAGGTATGAGAAGGTTGTTGCTCCTCTTCATTGATAACAATTTGCTCATGTAAAACAACATCACTGTGAATGCAGTCAGACTTCACTGCTTCCTCTATTATCTCATGATTTACTCTTAGCAATTCAAAGGAAAAAAAACATAATGGAAGATAATTTTCATTGGCAAGTCCATTGATTTCTTCATATTCAACATTGTTCCTGGAGGATTTCTGATTTGAAACATTATAAACATTTTTCTTCAGCAATTTGAAAGAAGCGAAACACAATGGCAAAGTTCTTTCACCTGATTCACAACTTTCTTCATTTTCTTCACTGTTGTCATATGCACATTCGCTGATTTCTTTTGATTGCTGAAAACAATCATTTTCAGATTCGGAAAGTGCAATTGCTTGTTCTGAAGAGACAAACTCGGAGTCATCATTGTACTCATCATATTCGGTTTCACCAAAAATCTCTGTAATGTCATCAAACATGAAAATTGAGGTAGAGACTTGTTCTTCTGCAGCCTGATCTGCAAATTCACATTCATGGTTGTCTACAAATGCATACATAAAACAATCAGTTTCTTACTCATGATGTCATGGATCCAAATTTAAATCACTATCAAAGCAATTCAGGAGACTATCTTGTTCTTCAAGATGATCTTCATTCTTTGCAAACACATCCTCATGACATCCTCCAAGAAAACTTATGACATGATCAGCCTTCTGCATATTATGCACAGTCTCTGGTTCCTCGGCTTTCAATTTCTCATACAAAATATGATTTTGCAGCTCCTTACATGCTTGAATATTGTCTGCAACTTCCCGAGCATTGTTGAACATCTGCTGCAAAGACATAGACTTCCTATCCATCAAAATAAAATATAAGTCTGATTGAAAGGTTGTTACATAATGGAGCATGGAAAAACCTTCAAGAGGTTGGACTTCTTTAGGAAGTTTATAATAAAGACTAGAAAACCTCCTACTGAAATTTGAGATGGTTTCATCTTTTATTCTTCTCATAGCATAAAACTCTGAAAGGAGTAGATCCCATGACTTTCTCTCACCCCAAAATATACAAAAATATTCCCTCAATTCATCTGACGAGATAATCGACTGAGGCTACAAATTTCTAAACCATGGTTTGGCATCTCCTTGCAAGGACTGAGAAAAGGCCCTCATAGACACATCATCATGTTTGATCTAAAAAAGGTCTATAAAATTATCAAAGACCTGAATATGTTTTTCAGCTGTCTGTTCATCAAGCTCTCCATCGAACCTAGGAAGGTACTTATAATGTTTTAGCAGAAAGTCATGAAGGATGGAAGGCAATTTAAGAGGACTGTATCTTTCTTGAATCTTGGAGAGTGTAGGATTAAGAACAAAAGGTACAAGCTCATCTTTGGTTTCATTAATCTCATAAGAATGATCATGAACATCATATGGCTTAGAGGAAGGAGCTTGGTGAATATCGGTTATACAAGAAGGAGGTATACCTACAGTTTTCCATGAAGAATATACAAGGGTAGATCTCTAGGCTTCATTTGAATGCAGTAAGTGAAGAAATATTCTTTTGAAAAACTCAGGAAAGGACTAAACTTAGTACTTCTTGGACTAAACTTAAGCTCGAGTAACTAATTTTTCCATACTGCTCTTCCATATCTCTGTCAACAGGTCTCATTCTCTAGTGGAGTCTTTGAATCAAATTTGAAGCTTGATTGGAGTCACTAGGTGAATGGTACAACCACCTTGTGTTTGACCTATGTTCACCATTAGAAGTCAAATCTAATCTTTATCGTTTTATCCCAGGGAAAATTTCACCTTCGCTCCCCGGAAATGACACCAAAATGTTAGCACTCGGTAATTTCTTTGGTTTGTAGCCTGTATCAAAGAAAGCCCCGAGGTAAATGTTTCAACCAACTTTAGATTGTATTCTGACCTATAGAACCAGAGAGGGATCTCTCATGTGTCTAATGACTGGTAATAACTCAAATATTTCATAAATAAATGCACAAAGGTCAGATTCTGCAATAGGACAAGTTTATTTTTGTTTTAAAAGGGATGGTAGGATAAGCAAGAGAGAAAATGCCATTGGGAAATGGAATCAAATTATGAAAACGAGATAAACAAATGACTAGGTGACTAAACTTGAGAGGATAAAAGCTAAGTAAGAAACAATATTTTAGTTTAAAATCGTTGTGTGTGGTGGGATAAAAACACATGAAGCAACTCAGAGAACCATTGGGGATGAATTTAGAGTTCACTTAGAAGAATCACAATCATTTAAATGGCGCGAATCTAGAGCACCGCGCGGTGAATTCTAGATTTGAAATCACGTTCCGATTTAGAAAAAATAAAGATATGAATATAAAGAAAACATGAAAGAATGTACGCAAAGAGAGAGTACAATACATCAAATTGCTACAGTTAGAATCTTTTAATCAAATCTTCAAGACCTTTGCATTAAGTTTCAGTCGAATTCAAAGCTACATTCAATAGTCATTGTCTACATTGTTTTTCCAACCAACCCCTCTCTACTCTCGTACCATGAAATATATAGAACTATATGTCCTTTACAGATCAACATTTCAAACTCCAAATCCTTTCCCAAAATATAAACCGTTACAAACAACAATGACACGTTTTAACCGATTTCCTGCTTTTCAGCAGGCGAAATTATCAAAAATAGGATTCACAATGCCACTTGTAATTCTCAAACTGTAACATCTCTGTAAAATATGAGAACGGTTTTTGTAGGTAAGCTCTTTTTCAAGAAAACCCTCTCTCAGTATCTTTAAATTCATCTCCATCTGTCTGTAATACATGTCGCAAAAACATGTCTCGGACAGGAAATCATGAAAACTGAAACATAGGGCTCATAGATTCCTTTGAATATCCCAATCCGTGACACATTTTTCAAATATGAGAGAGGTTTTTATTATTTGTTTTGTCCTAGATAAAAAACTCTCGGTGATTTTCAAAATTACTTTCCATTTGGTCAAAAATTTATCTTGAATTTGACCACTAAACCAGTCATTTACGCAGTGCGTCCTGTAGCCTGTGCACAGGAAAATCCTATGCGCAACATCCTCTGCGCGACAACATCCCTTGCACAACATCATTCTCTACATGAAAACATCCTCTATGCGACAACATTATCTACGTGACAACATCCTTTGTGCGACAACATTCTTTGCGCGACAATGTCCTTTGTGCGAAAGGATTCTCTGCGTGACAACGCCCTTTGCGCAAAAGCATTCTTTGCATGACAACATTTTATGCGCAACAACATATTCTACACGATGACATCTTCTTCGTGACAACATTCTCTGCGTGAAAACGTCCTTTGCGTGACACCATTCTCTGCACGACAACATTCTCTGCATGATAACATCCTCTGCATGACAACATCCTTTGTGTGACATCATTCTTTGCGCAAAAACATCCTCTGCTCGACAATATCCTCTACGCGACAACATTCTCTGCGTGGTGTGCAAAAAATTTTGCAGCGTGTAGTTGCAAATGGAAATGGGAATAATAAATGATAAAGCTTCCTTTTGAAACCCACCCTTGGAGATATTAGATGATGCCAGACATACAAAGAATATTGGTGTTAATAGGCATGCCTTTGAAAAATATTGACAAACCTCTAACCTTAGCTATGAAAATCATGGTGCTAACACCTTTCAAGGGTGATGTAATGGATGGAGGATGATATCCATAAAGTGCCAGAAATAGGGACATTTTTTTTATGAAGTATGGAAGGATGTGTTGTACCACCATTCTGCTAAGGAAACCACTTGACCCATTGTGTATGTTTATTAGATGCAAAACAACAAAGATATCCTTCTATAAAAAAAAAATCACAATCTCAGTTTTTCCATTGAATTGAGGGTGGTAAGATTATTTGTGAGCCAATTGAGTACCCAAACAAGAAAATAATTCGGTCCAAATAATTCCATTGAAAAATGGATCTCTGTCACTTACAATAATCTTAGGGACTCCATGTATATTTTGAACTATTTTCATGAATGTTGCAGCTATTGTACTTTCTTTAAAAGGGTGATAAAGAGAGGGAAAATTGGCATACTTTGTAATTCAATCCACTACTACCATGATGATAACCCTTCCTTAGGATTTGGGTAAACCTATAATAAAATCCATTGAAAATTCTTCCCAACGTTGACTTGGTATAACTAATGGTTATAGGAGAAATGAAGTCTTGATTTTTTCTCCCTTATTATGTTGGAAGACTAAACATTAAGACACAAACTTTTGAACATTAGTTTTGATACCTTCCTAGAAAAAATCCTTCTTGGTCCTATGGTATGTTTTCAAGAATCCCGAATGTCCTCCTATAGGAGAAGTGTGTAATTCCATAAGGACCTTATGTTTGAGTTGGGAATTCTTACAAAAATATAGGCGATCACAATACCATAGAAAATAATTCTCCCATAAAAAATTATCTAATGAAATGGGGTCCTCATGTAGTTGTTAAATGATATTTCTTCCATTCTATCCTTGCTTCTTCCACCCAGTCAGATTTTGGAATAGAAATAACACATAGTGAACCTTCTGTTTCTTCTTGTTTCCTTAAAAGGGCATCTTCCACAACATTATGTTTTCCTTTTTTGTAGATAATTTCAAAGTCATAACCTATCATCTTTGTAACCCATTTGTGTTTCTCTTCTGAAGATAATTGTTGCTTCAAGAAGTACTTCAAACTATCATGATCTATTTTTACTTTGAAGTGTCTTCCTATTAGTTAAGGGCACCATTTCTGAACTGCATATAGTATGGCCAACTTTTCCGTTTTCTAAATGGGTTCTGCTAAGTTTTTTCCTTTAATTTGGCTTCTTTCAAAGGTAACGTACCTTCCTTCTTTCATTAAAAATGCACCAATTCCATGGCCCGAGACATCACACTCCACAATAATTTTTTTTGTAAAGTTTGGTGTGGCCTGGACAAGATTAGTACACATAGCCTCCATAAGTTTTTCAAAGGATTTGTTTTCTTTGTTGGTCCAAGAAATGATTATTTCTTTAATAATGTTGTTAAAGGTCTTTTTATTTTACCATAATTCTTGACAAAGTTGTGATAATATCCGGTTAACCCTAATAATACTCTAAGTTTCTTCAAGGTTTTGGGAATCGTCCATTCCCTCATAGATTTGATTTTGTTAGAGTGCACTTTTAAACCTTCATGAGATACAATATGACCCAAATATTCCACTTCTTGAACCCCAGAAGCACACTTGGAAGGCTTTGGATAAATTTGATGTTCTTCTTGTAATGCCCCTAAGTCGAACCCCAATGTAAATGTATATATGATTTATAGGTTGGTGAGACGGGGTATTTGGGATAGAGTTCCTTTTAATATATGTTTTGAGGCTAGAGTGCCTATGTGATTTAGGATAGGGAGACCATGAGTTGAAAGGCTATCGAGCCTAAAAATTGTAATATGTAATCATACTCAATCATATTAATAAAATACATCACTGTTACAAACCAGGTCAAACAAAAGAGTATGGGGGGATAAGACTCCACAAGAAAGAAAGGGGGCTAAGGGTCTAGGAAGAGGGGCTCATTCAAGGGGGATTAATCCAAGGGAATATTATAATATTATTCCTAAAGTCAAAATTCATGTTATATTATTTTATCCTATGTTCCTAAAGGTTGGGAACGAGTCACCAAGTGGATTCAAAAGTAGTTCATAAGATTACTAGTGTCGAGCTAAGAGCATGCAAATATATTTTGGGGAATTACTGTAATTCTCATTCATTATTTCCATTCATTCCATTATTCTCTCAATCATCCATCTTTTGTACCTTGGCTAGAGGGGAGATCTTAGAAGTACATTTTTACCCTGTATATACTTAGAGGTTTGGGATGAAGAAACGTGTTGTCAAGCCTATGGAGCATTCTCTTTTGGGTGAAATAATTGTTGGTCCGATGGGTGTTGATCTCTTAGAGAAAACCTATGTTCTAGGTGATATAGAGCTATGAAACTTCCTGACTATCCTATTATTGAAGCCCTGGAAGGGAAGTGGGACAACCGAAGGATTGTTGAGTAGAGAAGGGGTACACTTCTTAGGGTGGGATATGTTGTGGGGAATGAGAGGATATGAGATGGAAACTATTGTTGGAATTGGAACATTGGGCTGAGTTTTATTTTGTTGTATGTTAGATTGTAGTCGGGCTTAGGAATCCTTTTCCCTAGTGGAGTCATATCCCCAGCTCAGGGTAACCTATTGTTGAGAGTTTATGAGCAGTAGAGTCTATGAATGGGAGGAACGTTTAAGGTCTATAGCCAATCGATGATTCAATTAAAAGACAAATGTATTTCATGTGTTTTGAAGTTACTGTGTGTTTAATTACATTATATTGTAGGTGTAATATATTTATGTTTGGATTATATGCTATAGAACTGCATAATTTGTTTCATATGCAAGGCATGGTAATTATTAAATGGTATCAAATTCGTAAGAGGTAGAATTAAAAGAAATTCAAAATATTAGTTGTGACAAAATACGGGTTTTTATGTGGCATAGCTCAGCTGGGTGGCTAGGTGTGTTACATTTCCAATAGTTGTAATACTCCTTCAACATGTTGTATTCTCTTCCCAAGACTTTTTGTAGATTAGTATGTCATCAAAACTACTAACACAAATTTTCTAAGGAAGAGCTTGAAAATAGAATTCATCAAGATTTCAAATGTTGAAGGTGCATTAGTAAGTCCAAATGGAATAACCAAAAACTCATTATGACCTTCACGTGTTCTATAAGTTGTTTTAGGAATTTCTTCCTTCCTCATTCTGATTTTATGATATCCTGAACGAATATCTAGCTTAGTAAATATTTTTTCTCCATGCAATTCATCAATGACATGAATAAGAAACATATCTTTGATGGTCATTTTGTTGAGTTGTCTATAATCTAGACACATACACCATGAACCATTCTTATTTGTAACCATCATCACCAGTGAAGAGAAAGAACTTTGGCTAGGTTGAATGATGTCGGCCTCTAACATTTCCTAGATCATGTGCTCAATCTCACTCTTCAATGCATATGAATACCTTTAAGGCCTAATGTTAGGTGGTACACTTCTTGGTTGCAAATGGATAGCATGGTCATGATCTTGAGTAGGAGGAAGACTGTTAAGAACCAAACATCAATATAGCATAGAAAAACCTCAAGAAAAGTAGTCAACGCCTTGAAAAAGAGATAATATCAGATAATAAGCCTCTTCGAGGGGGCAACCTCCTTTTACCCCACTTAAATGTTCAAGTACAAGATGATTCAAAATGAAAATGTCTCCTTGGTATATATAGGAGACTAGGAGGTTTTA